>JAYJME010001964.1:0-14812 GCA_036873775.1 Costaria costata
GGACCACCAACAATCGTAATATATTTGGTACTTTATCTGGTATGATTTGTGGGTTAAGAATACGGTGAAGGCTACTGACACCCTCTGCAGCAATTTTGGTCGGCCGTTCACTTTGTACCCCTTTTAGATTGATGTAACCATTTTGATTTTAGACTGCCGAATGGTGGTCATGCTACCACAGCCAGCTGAGCACCAGGTGCATCGACCGTTCACTTTGTACCACTTCTAGACTGTTACGGGTGTTCATGTGCTTTGTTGCAGCAGCAGAGCGGCGGGCAGACCATAGGGACTACATCCTTGGCTGTGAGAAGGGTATGCTCCAACTTGTAGTTTGTGCGGTCTTATCTGTCGGACTTGTTCTTGAGCGTACCTCAGCGAAAACCACTTAATTTTACAGTAGCCCCATGTCCGGGAAAACCACTTCATTATGTTGTACCGAAATGCCCTCCTGCTTGGCGTTACAATAAAACATCGGGCCTGGAGACAAGCAACGCGAATGTTACTCATTCGCTTGCTTTATTAACCCAATCAAACATTACTAACCCATGCTCTCGCGTTTACTGCTCTAAAAATGTTTCAGGTTCGATTCACGTTTAAAGTGGTTTGTTCCTTGAAACGCCTGTGGGTGGAGCTGTAGAGAGGTTGCAGGCGGTGGGTAAAGGAGATGTTTTTGCTGTTGTTGTAAAAAAATGGATGGTCACTGCCTGGAAGAAAGAAAATCGACACACCACTGAAATGATGCTTATTCTTGTATGGAGAGGATGTATTTGTAGGAGGCAATGCGTGAAAGCGAGGTTACGTATCACACGTACGCCTTTGGGCCAGCCATGGCAAGGTTCGGAAGGGTGCTTTGGGGCACAACTTTTTTTAAGTGACTATTGTGCTCTTGGACGGAGAAAGATGCCAATATATTTACAATGCCATTTGTGTTTTCCTATTTTGGTCGATATAATTATCTACGAGTATGTGCGAATTGTTCATTATATACCTCTCCCCGAAACAAAAAACTAACTAGTGTCTTGGATTAGTATGATCGATTAAATCTCCCCTCCCTCGCCCAAAACTCAAAACAATAAACAAAACAATAAACTGTGCCTCTCCCCGAAACAGAATATCTTATCAACATCCAGCACACTCAGTCAGTGTCCTTGTTGATCCTGGCCTTTCTTTTCTGTATCAATCATCTGGTATGTATTCGTAAGAATCGTGATTTTGCGTTATTGTTTATTGCGAGAGCTGTACGTGGTCGATTCCGCAAACCCGCCGTCTGCAGAAGCGGGCGGGCTGGGGCTATCGGGTTTATTGCGCTCACAACGTTTGTGGCGAGTGTGCAAGGCGCACAATACGATAGGATAGCACTACGCGTGTGATGCGTGTGGTATGGAAGCACAGCAAGCAGTGATCTGAAATTTCGAAGTAAGTGACAAGACGGTATATTGCGATAATCTTTCGTTCTCCTGGGCATTCAATACATACGTGGGGTTGATGACCGACCCCCAAGATTATCACCCCGTCCTTAGACGGCTTCAGAACCCTGGAACGCTTACATAGGTAACGGCTGGTTGCCGTTCCCATTCCCACTAGGGTGCAGCGGGGAGCGTCCGAACGCTTGACCCCCACTCATAATCTAGGCCCTCCTCACACATCTACGTAGCTACGACACATCCGGTCACTTCGTCGCTGTGACACTCCTCCAGCATGTCGCCAACGAGACGAAAATGCTAGACGAGGCGTCCGAGGGTCTGCGACTCCGGATACACTTCTCCATTCTCCGAAACCGACCCACCGTTTCAACGAACGGTCCTCGCATGTCAGCGAACGATCTTGAAATATCCCATCCTTTGAGGTTGCAAGTACTTGTGTTCATCCCAGTCCCTTTTAAGTTAAACCCTGCAAGGGTGCTGGTCTTGGCCCCCCCCCTTCGTTTGGTTGCTCCGCACCCGACCCCACAAGCTTTATCTCCCCAGAACTTGAAGAACGAGACGACGTGTCAGCTACTTGTTTCCCTCCCCATCTTCGTCTCCTGATCATTCAGCCTTATGCTGGCGACGACCTCGGTATTCCCAGGCCCGTGTGTCACCCTTCCCGTGGACTGCTTTGCGGTCAAACAAAGCATACCTCTGTCTTGTGATTGCTTCTGAAGAGGTAAGTCAAATCGGGCCGCCTGGTCGAAGCATGCTGCCCTCTGTTCCGGGGGTGTAGTCCATCACGCTACTACCGTCGAAGGAAGTTCCCCACGATGTGCTGCGGGAGTCCACGTAGGAGTCCCCCAGGCAAAGTACCCCTAGATGACCCAGTAGTTGTAGGGAGCTCGCTTGGTGGTCCAGGCTAGAGTAGCCTCCGCAGAGATGAGACCAGACCCTTAGCCCCTTTTATCATTTTAACGATCAACACAGAGTTGCAGGGAGGGGTGTGCAAGAAAAAACTACGGCAGCCTTCCTACCGAAACTGGGCCTATGATAATGGTATATGAGCAACAAAGTGCTTGATCAATTGGCAACGGAAAACGAAATAAAACGCCTTATCCCACGCGAAGGGAGGTATTCCTCACGTAGCCTACATGTTTAGACAAGCTGTGACGAGAAAAATTCACCTTGAGATAATCTTCCTACTGGTTGGAGACCAGACTACACATCAGCGGTAAATTGCATGACCAAACGAAGAATATCAAATCGCATATCCTCACCTCTCACCTGAGAAGGAGGAGTTTAGGTAGAGTACCCTCTCTTCAGCAGGTGTTTATTGGTTCAAACAATGTGTGATAAGAAAAACCTAAGAGTCTTCTACCGGCTGGAACCTAGACCACATATCAGCGGTAAAGTGTTGTGATAGACCAAACGACAATACTGTAGCGAACAAATCAAATCGCCCATCTCATATATCACCTGAAAGGAAGGAGTCCAAACAGAGTGCCCCCGCTCCAGCAGATGGTGCCTCCGATCTGGGTCGGGGATCCAGGTAGCGTGCTGCCTCTGCGTGTGCGGATTTCTTCAGAAGAGGTAGGCCAAATAGTGCTCCCTAATCGCAGTATGCTGCCATCAGTGCCGGGAGTGTAGTCTAGGTGTAACGCTACTCACCTCGAAGGAAGTCCCCCACGATGTCCGGCGCGGGTCAGTGTGGGAATCCAGGAAGAATACCGCCAGGTGATCTACAGTAGTAGTAGTTGTAGGGAGCTCATTGCGTGGTCTAGGCTAGAGTAGCTTCGACAAGAACGAACCCAAGGCGATCGTGAGACATTTTCCCATTTTCACGATCACCAGTAAGCGTACAGGAAACGTTCAGCTAAAAGAACATACGGTAACATTGTTCCAGTCTCAAGCGATGCGCGTGACGCTCATGATGTTGAGGACGCAGTTCTATAGCCTTGTGAAAACGCCACAGACATCGTTGCCTCGCATGATAGAGTCACAGGTTCTACTGAAAGCTACATCGATTGCTCGTTACTTCCAGACACCATTTCGAGTCCCAAGTTTGCCCAGTTCACGCATACACTACCATCTGGGTAAGCATCCACATCTGCTTTGCCGTCGTTCGAGTCCCAAGTTTGCCGAGTTCACGCATACACTACCACCTGGGTAAGCATCCATATCTGCTTTGCCGTCGTGCATGTGCGCTCTCCCATCTCATAGCAGCCTTTTGGTACCGTACTCGCAGGTGCAAGATCGTATCATGGCACCGAAGGTGTGGGCATTAAAAAACGAGCACAAACGTTCTACTCTATACGCCAGATAGCTTGCTTACCCTGGGCACAACTAACTAGACCACCCTAAAGGCCGGGGAAAGGCCAGCCACGCGATACTGTAGACGATGGACCCCAGGTAGTCTACATCAACCAAGACTGAGGAAAGCAGGAGTAGCTCCAGGCATGCACCTCTCGGATTGGATACCATGTTCCGGACTCAGGCGAGCGATGCCCATGTCATTCATGATGTGGATGACGCAGTTCTCTAGCCTTGTAGGCAAGCCACAGGCTTCGTTGCCTCGTTGGATAGGGTCACAGATTCTACTGAAAGATATATCGATTGCTTGCAACTTCTAGACACCACTTCATACCCAAGCTTGCCGAGTTCACGTATAGACTACCACCTGGGCAGGCATCCATATCTGCCTGGCCGTCGTACATCTATGGTCTCGCATCTCATAGCAGCCTCATGGTACCGTACTTGCAGATGCAAGATCGTAGCATGGCACCGAAGGAGTGGCCAGGAGAATGCGAGCACAAGCGTTCTGCTCTGTACGCCAGATAGATTGCTTAAACTAGGGACTATTAACTAGACCACCCTAACACCCTCCCCAGTTGGTTGGCCGACCACGCGATACGATAGATGATGCACCCCAGGTAGTCTACGTCAACCAAACCTGAGGAAAACAGGAGAAGCTCCAGGCATGCACCTCTCGGACTGGATACAATGTTCCAGACACAAGCGATGCGCATGTCAATCATGACGTGGAGGACGCAGTTTTCTAGCCTTGTAGGCAAGCCACAGACTTTGTTGCCTCGAAGGATAGAATTGCAGGTTCTACCGAAAGCTATATCGATTGCTTGCAACTTCTAGACACCACTGCGTGCCAAAGCTTGCCTAGCTCCCGCATACACTACCACCTGGGTAAGCATCCACATCTGCCTGGCCGTCGTGCATCTGTGCTCTCGCATCTTATAGCTGCCTCATGATACCCTACTCGCAGAAGCAGAACGTCTCATGGTACCGAAGGTGTGGCCACGAGAAAACGAGCACAAATGTTCTACTCTATATGCCAGAAGTCTTGCTTACCCTGGGGACATCAAATTAGACTGCCATAGCATCCTCCCCAGTTGGTTGGCTGGGGAAAGGATAGCCACGCGATACTTTAAACGATGGAGACCAGATTGTCTACACCAACCAATACTGGGGACAACAGGAGTAGCTCCAGGCATGCACCTCTGGGATTAGACACCATGTTCCAGATTCAAGCAAGCGATGCGCGGGTCACTCATGACGTGGAGAACGCAGTTCTCTAGCCTTGTAGGCAAGCCACAGGCTTCGTATCCTCGCATAATAGAGTCACAGATTCTACGGAAATATTTATCGATTGCTTGCAACTTCTAGACACCACTTGATACCCAAGCTTGCCTAGTTCACACATAGACGACCACCTGAGTAAGCATGTATGACTGCTTGGCCGTCGTGCATCTACGCTCTCGCATCTCATAGCAGCCTCATGGTACCGTACTTACTTGCAGATGCAAGATCGTAGCATGGCACCGAAGGAGTGGCCAGGACAACACGAGCACAAGCCTATTCAATACGCCAGATAGCTTGTTTACCCGGGGTACAACTAACTAGACCACCCTAACATCCTCCCCAGCTGGTTGGCTGGGGAAAGGACAACCACGTGATACTGTAGACGGCGGACCCCAGGTAGTCTACACCAACCAAGACTGAGGAAAACATCATTACCTCCAGGCATGCACCTCTCGGATTGGACACCATGTTCCAGACTCAAGCAACCGATGCGCGTGTCACTCATGATGTGGAGGGCGCAGTTCTCTAGCCTTGTAAGTAAGCCACAAGCTTCGTTGCCTCGTAGGATAGGGTCACAGATTCTACTGCAAGATGTATCGATTGCTTGCAACATCTAAACACCACTTTATACCCAAGCTTGCCTAGTTCACGCATAGACGACCACCTGGGTAAGCATCCATATATGCCTGGCTGTTGTGCATCTACGCTCTCGCATCCCATAGCAGCCTCATGGTACCGCACTTGCAGATGCAAGATCGTAGCATGGCACCGAAGGAGTGGCCAGGAGAATACGAGCACAAGCGTTCTGCTGTATACCAGGTATACCGCAACGCTTGTTTACCCTAGGGATCACTAACAAGACCACCGTAACATCCTCCCCAGCTGGTTGGCCAGGGAAAGGACGGCCACCCGATACTATAGGAACTGAACCTTCGGTTTTATACATCAACCAAAACTGAGGAAAACAGGAGCAACTCCAGGCATGCACCTGTCGGATTGGGCACCATGTATGTTCCAGACTCAAGCGATGCGCGTGTCGATCATGATGTGGAGGACGCAGTTCTCTAGCCTTGTAGGCAAGCCGCAGACTTTGTTGCCTCGTAGGATAGAGTCACAGGCTCTACTGAAAGCTATATCGATTGCTTGCAACTTCTAGACACCACTTCGTGCCAAAGCTTGCCTAGTTTCCGCATGCACTACCACCTGGGTAAGCATCCCTATCTGCATGGCCATCGTGCATCTGCGCTCTCGCATCTCACAGCAGCCTCATAGTACCATACTCGCAGAAGCAGAACGTCTCATGGCACGGAAGGAGTGGCCACGAGAAAACGAGCACAGGTGTTCTAATCTATATACCAGATGGCTTGTTTACCCTGGGGACAACTAATTAGACCACCGTAACATCCTCCCCAGTTGGTTGGCCGGGGAAAGGACAGCCACACGATACGTTGAACGATGAACCCCAGATTGTCTAAATCAACCAATACTGGCGAAAACAGGAGTTTGCTTCAGGCCTGCACCTCTCGGATTGGACACCATGTTTCAGACTCAAGCGATGCGCGTGTCACTGATGATGTGCAGGACCCAGTTCTATAGCCCCGTGGGCAAGCCACGGACTTTGTTGCGTCGTAGGATAGAGTCATAGGTTCTACTGATGAAAGATTTATCGATTGCTTGCAACTTCTAGACACCACTTCATGCGGAAGTTTGCCTAGTTCACGCATACAATACCACCTGGGTAAGCTTCCCAATCTCTCCGGCTGTCATGCATTTATGCTCTCGCATCTCATAGTTGCCCCATGGTAAATACCGTACTCGCGGATGCAGATTGTCTCATGGCACCGAAGCCCGAAGGTGCGGCCAGGAGAATACGAGCACAAGCGTACTCAATACGCCAGATAGCTTGTTTGCCATGGGGACAACTAACTAGACCACCCTAACATCCTCCCCAGCTGGTTGGCTGGGGAAAGGAGAGCCACGCGATACTGTAGACGATGGACCCCACGTAGTCTACATCAACCAAGACTGAGGAAAACAGCATTACCTCCAGGCATGCACCTCTCGGATTGGACACCATATTCCAGACTCAAGCAACCGATGCGCGTGTCACTCATGATGTGGATGACGTAATTCTCTAGCCTTCTAAACAAGCCACAGGTTTCATTGCCTCGTAGGATAGGGTCACAGATTCTACTGAAAGATATATCGATTGCTTGTAACTTCTAGACACCACTTCATACCCAAGCTTGCCTAATTCACGCATAGACTACCACCTGGGTAAGTATCCATACCTGCCTGGCAGTCGTGCATCTGCGTTCTCGCATCTCATAGCAGCCTCATGGTACCGCACTTGCAGATGCAAGATCGTAGCATGGCACCGAAGGAGTGGCCAGGAGAATACGAGCACAAGCGTGCTGCTTTATACCAGTATACGGGAAGGCTTGGTTACCCCGGGGACTACTAACTAGCCCACTGTAACATCCTCCCAAGCTGGTTGGCCGGGGAAAGGACAGCCACGCGATACTATAGGAAGTGAACCTCCGGTTTTCCACATCAGCCAAGACTAAGGTAAACAGGAGCAACTCAAGGCATGCACCTCTCGGATTGGACACCATGTTCCAGACTCAAGCGATGCGCGTGTCGCTCATGATGTGGAGGACGCAGTTCTCTAGCCTTGTGGAAAAGCCACAGGTTTCGTTGCCTAGTAGAATAGAGTCACGGGTTCTATATCGATTGCTTGCAAATTGTAGACACCACTCCGTGCCAAAGCTTGCCTAGTTCTGGCATATACTACCACCTGGGTAAGCATCCGCATCTGCATGGGCGTCGTGCATCTGCGCTCTCACATCTCATAGCTGCATCATGGTACCGTACTTGCAGATACAAGGTCGCAGGATGGCACCGAAGTAGTGGCCACGAGACAACGAGCACAAACGTTGTGCTCTGTACGCCAGAAGTCTTGTTTACTTTGGGGACCACTAACTAGACCCCTTAAACATCCTCTCAAGCTGGTTGGCCGAGGAAAGGACAGCCACAGGATACTATTGGCGGCGGATCCCAGGTTGTCTACATCAACCAAGACTGAGGAAAACAAGAGTTGCTCCAGGCATGCACCTCTCGGATCGGACACCATGTTCCAGACTCAAGCGATGCGAGTGTCACTCATGATGTGGAGGACGCAGTTCTCTAGCCTTGTACGTAGGCAAGCCACAGAGATTGTTGCCTCGTATAGGATAGAGTCACAGGTTCTACTGAAAAATGTATCGATTGCTTGCAACTTTAACTAACACACCACTTCATACCCAAGCTTGCCTATTTCATGCATAGATGACCAACTGGGTAAGCATCCATATCTGCCTGGCCGTCGTGCATCTGCGCTTTCGCATCTCATAGCAGCCTCATGGTACCGTACTCGCAGATGCAAGATCGTAGCATGGCACCGAAAGAGTGGTCACGAGAATACGAGCACAAGCGTGCTGCTTTATATACTTGAAGGCTTGTTTACCCCGGGACCACTAACTAGACCAACGTAACATCCTCCCCAGCTGGTTGACCGGGGAAAGGACAACCACGCGATACTATAGGAAGTGCACCTCCGGTTTTCCACATCAACCAAGACTGAGGAAAACAGGAGCAACTCCAGGCATTCACCTCTCGAATTGGACACCATGTTCCAGACTCAAGCGATGCACGTGTCACTCACGATGTAGAAGACACAACTTATGTAGCCTTGTGGACAAGCCACAGGCTTCGTTACCTATTAATAGTAAAATAGAGTCACAGGTTCTATATCGATTGGTTGCAACTTCTAGACATCACTTCATACCCAACTTGCCTAGTCCACGCAAATACTACCACCTGAGTAAGCACCCCTTTCTGCATGGGCGTCGTGCATTTGCGCTCTCGTATCTCATGGCTGCCTCATGGCATCGTACTTGCAGATGTAAGATCGTAGCATGGCACCGAAGGAATGGCCAGGAGAATACGAGCACAAGCGTTCTACTCTGTGCGCCAGAAAGTTGTTTACCCTGGGGACAACTAACTAGACCACCCAAACATCCTCCCCAGCTGGTTGGCCGGGGAAAGGACAGCCACAGGATACTATAGGTGGCGGACCCCAGGTTGTCTACATCAACCAAGACTGAGGAAAACAGAAGCTGCTCCAGGCATGCACCTCTCGGATTGGACACCATGTTCCAGACTCAAGCGATGCGCGTGTCACTGATGATGTGGAGCACGCGGTTCTCTAGCCTTGTAGGCAAGCCACAGACTGTGTTGCCTCGTAGGATAGAGTCACAGGTTCTACTGAAAGATATATCGATTGCTTGCAACTTCTAGGCATCACTTCATGCGGAAGCTTGCCTGGTTCATGCATAGACTACCACCTGGGTAAGCATCCATATCTCCTTGGCCATCGTGCATCTACGCTCTCGAATCGTATACGAGTAGCTGCTTTATGGTACCATACTCGCAGATGCAGAGAGTACCATGGCACTGAAGGAGTGGCCAGGAGAAAACGAGCACAAGCGTTCTACATTATATGCCAGAAGTCTTGCTTACCCTGGGGACAACTAACTAGACGACCCTAACATAAAGGGCAGCCACGCGATACGATAGGTGATGCACCCCAAGTTGTCTACCTTCACCAAGACCGAGGAAAACAGGAGTTGTCCCAGGTATGTCACCTTTTGGTTTGGACACCATGTTCCAGACTCAAGCAAGCGATGCGTGTGTCACTCGTGATGTGAAGGACGCAGTCCTCTAGCCTTGTAGGCAAGCCACAGACTTTGTTGCCTCGTAGGATAGAGTCACAGGTTCTACTGATGAAAGATGTATTGATTGCTTTCCAACTTCTAGACATGAACTCATGCGGAAGCTTGCCTAGTTCACGCATACACGACGTACCACCTGGGTAAGCATCCACACCTGCTTGGCCGTCGTGCATCTACGATCTCGAATCTTATGGCTGTCTCATGGTACCATACTCGCAGATGCAGATCGTACCATGGCACTGAAGGTGTGGCCAGGAGAATACGAGCACAAGCACTCTACATTATATGCCAGAAGTCCTATTTACCATGGGGGCAACTAACTAGACCACCCTAACATCCTCCCCAGATGGTTGGCTGTAGAAAGGACAGCCATGCGATACTGTAGACGATGGACCCCAGGTAGTCTACACCAACCAAGACTGAGGAAAGCAGGAGTAGCTCCAGGCATGCACCTCTCGGATTGGACACCATGTTCCAGACTCAAGCAAGCGATGCGCGTGTCACTCATGATGTACAGAACGCAGTTCTATATTCTTGTAGGCAAGCCACAAGCTTCGTATCCTCATAGGATAGAGTCACAGGTTCTACGGAAGATACATCGACTGCTTGCAACTTCTAGACACACCACTTCATACCCAAGCTTGCCTACTTCACACATAGACGACCACCTGGGTAAGCATCCATATCTGCCTGGCCGTCGTGCATCTGGGTTCTCGCATCCCATAGCAGCCTCATGGTACCGTACTTGCAGATGTAAGATCGTAGCATGGCACCCAAGGAGTGGCCAGGAGAATACGAGCACAAGCGTGCTGCTCTATATGCCGGAAGGCTTGTTTACCCTGGGGACAGCTAACTAGACCACCGTAACATCCTCTCCAGCTGGTTGGCCGGGGAAAGGACAGCCACGCGATACTATACGAAGTGAACCTCCGGTTTTCTACATCAATCAAGACTGGCGAAAACAGGAGCAACTCCAGGCATGCACCTCTCGGATTGGACACCATGTTCCAGACTCAAGCGATGCGCGTGTCGCTCATATTGGGGAGGACGCAGTTCTCTAGCTTTGCGGGCAAGCCACAGGCTTCGTTGCCTAGCAGGATAGAGTCACAGGTTCTACTCAAAGCTATATCGATTGCTTGCAACTTCTCGGCATCACTTCACGCCCAAGCTTGCCGAGTTCACGCATAGGCGACATCCATATCTGCCTGGCCATCGTGCATCTGGGCTCTCGCATCTCATAGCTGCCTCATGGTACCGCACTCGCAGACGCAAGATTGTAGCATGGTACCGAAGTAGTGGCCAGGAGAATACGAGCACAAGCGTGCTGCTCTATATGCCAGAAGGCTTGTTTGCCCTGGGAACAACTAACTAGACCACCGTAATCTTCCCCAGCTGGTTGGCCGGGGAAAGGGAAGCCACGCGATACTATAGGCGGTGGACGCCAGATGGTCTACATCAACCAAGACTGAGGAAAACAGGAGTAGCTCCTGGCATGCACCTCTCGGACTGGACACTATGTTCCAGACTCAAGCGATGTACGTGTCCCTCATGATGTGGAGCACCAGTCCTTCAGCCTTGTGGACAAACCATAGGCTTCGTTGCTTCGTAAGATAGAGTCACAGGCTCTACTCAAAGCTATCGATTCGAATGCTTGAAACTTCTAGACATCATTTCACGCCCAAGGTTGCCGAGTTCACGCATATACTACCACCTGGGTAATCATCCATATCTGCCTGGCCGTCGTGCGTCTGCGCTCTTGCATCTCATAGCTGTCTCGTGGTACAGTACTCACAGATGCAAGATCGTATCATGGCACCGAAGGAGTGGCCAGGAGAAAACGAGCACAAGCCGTTCAGCTAAATATGCCGGAAGGCTTGTTTAGCTTGGGGACAACTAACTAGACCATCGCAACAACATTCCTACCGGTTGTAGCCCAGGCCTACGATAATGGTATACGAGCGGCGAAATACTTGACCAACCGTCACAATAAAACAAAGCAAAACGCATCGTCGCACATTGCACCTGAAAATAAGGAGTATGGGTAAAGTACCCCCTCTTCAACAGATGGTGATTGGTTTCGACAAGCTGCGGCGAGAAACTCCTAACAGAGTATTTTACCGGCTGGAACCTAGACTACATATCAGCGGTAAAAAAGTGTTATGATAGACCAAACGTCAAAAGAAGACAAACCAAATTGCATAAGTTCTTCTCTTACCTGTGAGAAAGGAGTTCAGGTAGAGTCCCCATCTCTTTAGCGAATAGTGCCTCCAATCCGCGGCAGGGGTGAAGGCGGCGTGCTGCCTCTGTCTCGTGATAGCTTCTGAAGATGTAGCGTAATCGGGCCGTTTGGTCGAATTACGCTGCCCTCCTTGCCGAGTGTGTAGTCCAGGTATAACGCTACTACCGTCGAAGGAAGTTCCCCACGATCTGCAGTGGGAGTCCAGGTAGGAGTCCAGGTTGAGTACCCCCAGGTGACCCAGTAGTTGTGTGGGGCTCGATGGATGGTCCGGGCTAGAGTAGCTTTGACAAGGACGAAACCAATGGCGACCGTGACGCTGTTGTCCATATATGGCGATCATCAGCAAGCGTGCAGACAGTATTTCGCTGGAAACACCAGCGGTAGCTGTCCTAATGCTTGAAAACTAGACCTAGGATAATGGTATATGGGCGGCGAAGTGCTTGGCCAACCGACAGAAGCAAACAAAGCAACACGCATAATATCACATCTCACTCGACAAAAAGGAGCCCAGATAGAGTAATCCCTGTTCAGCAGAGGAGGGTAATTGTTTTAGACAAGATGTCACGAAAACACCCTGACAGAATATTCTACCGACTAGAATCTAGACCACATATCAGCGGTAGAGTGTTATGATAGACCAAACGAGAATAAAAAACAAATAAAATCGCATCATCTCATATCTCACCTCAAAGGAAGGAGTTCGGGTAGAGTGCCCCCTCTTCAGCTGATGGTGCCTTCGGTCTGGGGCGGGTATTCAAGTGGCGTGCTGCCTGAATCTGGCGATTCCTTCTGAAGAGGTAGACCAAATCGGATCGCCTGGTGGAAGCACTCTGCCCTCTGTTTAAGATGTGTAGTCCAGGTATGACGCTACTACCCTCCCCCACGATCTGCGGCGGGAGTCCAGGTAGGAGTCCACGTAGGGTACACCCAGGTGACGCAGTAGTTGTAGAAAGCTCGCTGGGTAGTCCAGGCTAGAGTAGCTTCCACAAGGACGAAGCCAATGGCGACCGTGACGCGATTTCCCGTTTTGACGGTCAACAGCAAGCGTACAGACAACATTTCGAGATAAAGTCCTACGGCAACACCCCGACCGGTTGGAAACTAGTGTAGGCCTACGAGAATGGTACATGAGCAGCAACGTGCTTGACCAACGATAATAGCAAACAAAACAAAACGCATCATCTCATGTCTCACCTGAAAGGAAGGAGTCCAGATAGAGTACCCTCTCTTCAACAGATGGTGATTGGTTTAGACAACTTGTGACGAGAAAGACGTGAGTCTTCTACCGGTTGGAACCTAGACCACATATCAGCGGTAAAGTAATTGACCAAACGACAGTAGCAAACAACTCAAGTTTCATCATCTCGTATATCACCTGAGAGAAGGGAGTTCAAGTATTGTAGAGTGCCCCCTCTTCAGCGGATGACGCTGTGGGTCCAGGTAGTGTGCTGCCTCTGAATCTTGCGATTTCTGCTGAAGAGCTACCGGTAGGCCAAACCGGGCCGCCTGGTCGAAGTACGCTGCCCTCCGTGCCGGGTTCGTAGTCCAGGTATAACACTACTACCCTCGAAGGATGTTTCCCACGATGTCCATCGGGAGTTCAGGTAAGAGCGGAGGTTGAGTACCCCCAGGTGATCTAGTAGTTGTAGGGAGCTCGCTGAATGGTCCACGCTAGAGTAGCTTCGACGAGGACGAAACCGATGGAGACCGTCACGCCGTTTCCCATTATGACGATCAGCACTAAGCGTGCAGACAATATTTCGCGAGAAATAACCACGGCAGCTTTCCTACTGGTTGGAAACTAAGCCCACGACAATGGTATCACGGGCAGCAAAGTGCTTGATTACGGACAAAGAAAGGCAAACAAAACAAAATGCATAATCTCACATCTCACCTGAAACGAAGGAGTCCAGGTAGAGTACCCCCTCTTCAGCAGATGGGGATAGGTTTCTATTAGACAAGTTGTGACGCTAAAATTCTAACCGAGTCTTCTACCGGCTGGAACCTAGACTACACGTCAGCGGTAACGCGTTTGACCAAGCGACCATAATATACAAGTGAAATCGCATCGTCTCACCTGAAAGGAAGGAGTTCAAGTAGGGTGCCCGCTCTTCAGCGGATGATGCCTCCGATCTGCGACAGGGTCCAGGCGGCGTGAGATCTCTGTCTCGTTGTTGTTGCTGAAGAGGCAAGCCACGGGCTGCCTGGTCAAAGCACTCTACCCTCCATGCAAGATGTGTAGTCCAGGCGTAATGCTACTACCCTCGAAGGAAGTTCCCCACGATGTGCGGCGGGAGTCCAGGTAGGAGTCCAGGTAAAGTATCCCCAGGTGATCCAGAAGGTATACGAAACTCGCTGGGTGGTCCAGGCTATTGTAGCCTCCACAGATAATATTGAAGAACGGGACGACGTGTCAGCTACTTGTTACCTCCCCGTCTTGGTCTCTTGGTCCTTCAGCCTCATCCTGGTGACGATCACAACATTCCCAGGCCCATGTGTTGCCATTCCCGTGAAGAACTTTGCGGTTAAACAACGTATATCTCTGTCTTGTGATTGCTTCTGAAGAGGTAGGCAAACCCGGGCCACCTGGTCGAAGCATGCTACCCTCCGTGCCGGGGGTGTCGTCCAGGTATAACGCTACTACCGTCGAAGGGCGTTTCTCATGAGATTCCGCGGCGGGTTGTTGTTTGTTGTTGTTGTTCTCACATTAACTCATCGCCAAAAATCAAGTCCGTGGTCACAGGACAGGCTCCAATAACTCTGGAGTGGAAGAATACCTCCGAAGAAAAATAGAAAAT
>JAYJME010001965.1:0-14806 GCA_036873775.1 Costaria costata
CGCGGAGATCGGCCGGGAGACCGCGGAGCAAAAACGCGCCGCCTGTCAAAAAAATGACAATCCTACTTTGTTATATAATAGCCCTTTAAGAGCCTACTGCGCTCAACGCTGAGATCGCAATAAGTCGCGAGCCTTAGCCAAAATACGAGAGTCTTAACTACTGCCGCGTACTGTACGCCAGATATACAGTAGGACACCACTACTACAATAATCTCTCTAACCCGTAGTCACAAACAACAAGAACAGCGAGACCAGTAGTAAGGTAAAAATTAAAGTTTAACCCAAACGGGAAACGAACAGAACTTCAAAGCCTCCAGGTGTTACACCAGAAAAAACACACAACGCACACCAATAAATACCGGTACGTCATGCAGGCATGTACGTACGTACGTACGTACTCACGAACAGGTACTACTACTGCGACCGTTTTGCCACGAGAGCGTGGTGGCTACACAACAAGCTTGCCTACCCCCGCGTCTGCCACCACTGATGATATTACTGCTGCTATGTATTGCCTATAGGGGGTTACGGCCTTGACTGCGCTGGGTCTCTATATACGTCGAAGGCCGCAATAATAACTGCCGGGAACGACCCCAGCCCAAAACAACGAGTAAAAAATGGCAACCGTCAAATATAGTGTGTGCTGCCCGAATGACTACAATGACTACCGGCACACGACGCAAAAAACAGGCAAATCATTATTACCACCTACTACGTACGTCGGACCAATCGCTATCTAGATAGTCTCTATAGACCATTTACATCCTAACCTACCGATACGAGATGCTGGGCAGGATCTGTACGGCACCTGACATGTACGTATGTGTCCAACCCAGGAACCGTGCGCCAGATCCAGACCGTGCTGCAGCTGATACGGGCTTCCACCGCGGCAACATGAGCTAGATCATACTGCCCTCTGAAAGATCTAGATCATGATTTAGATCATCACGAAGTCAAGTGGGGATCGGTGATCAGTCGAATGTGTGCAACATTACCCCATCCATCCCATCCATACACAGCACGCGTGGACACAATGCCTACGCCCCAACTTGAATTCTTGGGGAAACCACACGTAGTACGTGCCTTCAAACAAAGCAACAAAACGAGCCGAACTCTCCGTCTACCAGGTAGCTATAACAATACCAGACCGGAAAACCCCTTGTCTCTTGGGATACAATTAACAGGCGCCGGCCGAAACCGCCGCAGAAAACTCAACAAACCACAAACAACGCGGTCGAAGCTCGCGAGTCAACATAAATAAACTGGGTGCTGAGCTTGATAAACCCACTCACGTCGAATCAATCAACACCCCCCGCATCCCCAGCCTCGGTGTCTTGACCGAACCGATCAGTGATGACGTCGATATACAGATGTTTCTGCTTGGCAGAGAGTGCCGGCACCCAGCAATACTCCCCCCCTTTCGACGCTGTCATCTGTATGCAAGAGAGTGCGCACGCACAAGGTGCCGAAGTCCGCCGTACAAGCGGTTCTTACGTAGTAGGATGCAGCTCACCCGCCATGCGAGACTCGCCGGACACCTCACGGCGCTTCGCTCTTGAGGCAAGCAATGCCTAAGGCTTGTCTGGTCGGGTGAAAACCAGACGTGCTCCGTCGCGGCATTGGAGGGGACGTGCTCCGTCGCGGCATTGGAGGGGTGCGAGAGCCCACTGTCATACAACAACGGTCATGCATGACAACGAGTGCACGCCCCCCCCCCACACAACCCCAGCCTCCGCACTGACAGAACCGATTAGTGATGACGTGAATATATATCGAACGCGCTGCTTAGCGGTGGAGCGTCGGCGCCTGCCATCGCCGGCATTACCACCCGGGCGATAAAATATTTAAAATCCCAAAACACCAAACAACCACCACCCGATGCATCACCCGGGTACGCTGTGTACCACACCCCCTGCGGTGTTATGCCTCCTAATCAGTATGACACCCCCCCCCCTCCCGTGGTGGCTGCGTGGTCGGGGGTCAAACAACTCAAGGCAAGCAACAAATGACTATACCCCACCCCCTCCCCGCTCGCGGGCGCTCGCTCGCCTAGGGCAACAAATGGCGGAGTACGCATAACAGAGGAGTTGGTGGGAGACGAAAACAAAGCGTAGACTCGGACCCTGCGGTGATGATGTCGAGGGTTTGCCAACGCCATTGTCCGCAGCCCGGTTCTCGGAGAGACGACTCGCCATCCTTGAGTCCATAGGGGACTGCCTTCAAGAAGAACAGGTTGTTCTAACGAACAGGGTGTCGTTGACCAGGAAGAGTGCAGCCACTTTTGACAAAAAAACAAATCAAACAATCTGCCGACCGCGGGGGAAAAAAACGAATTTTGCGAATGGAAAGAAACGTATTAGGCGTGTGGGTCCCTGCCGACAGTGATGTTACACCGACCGCGATGGTATACCGACCGTACCGCTTTAAAAAAAACAGACAATCTGTCGACCGCGGTGACAAACGAAGTATTGCAATTTAAAGAGAAACGCACCAGGTGTGTCATGGTCTACCGACAGTGATGCTCTACCGACAGTGAGGCTGTACCAAAATGATTGTTGCAATTGAAGAAAGAAACATGTCGGGCATGTGGGGCTCTACCGACAGCAGCGATGCTCTACCGACCGTGAGGTCCTACCGACCGGGGTGGCGATTTTCGCAACTGAAGAGAGAAACATACCAGGACTGTCGGGCTCTACCGACAGCAATGAGTATCTGCCGACCGTGAGGCTCGACCGACCGATGTGTGGTGTCACACAGTGTACATGACAGTCCGAATCAAACGTTCCACAGGCCAACTTGAACGGAGACAGTCGACGTTACAAAGGCCACCAGGCGTGGGAGGTAGGGCTCTGAGTTGGCTGACAATAATTCACCGGCTACCACAAATTGTTAGTCGCTAGGTGTTACAGTTATTCTAGTCGCGTGCCGTGATTTTGCGAAGTTAATATTATGCGTCTTTGCGTCTGACCGGCGATGATTTTGTGGCTCAAAATGTACTATTAATAGTAATCAGTAACAACGACAAAAACAAAAGACAGGTATTCACAGTTGGCTTACTACAGGGGTCCTCATTTTGAGGTGGGCCTCTATTTCTTGTGGGTGCTGCCGATGGTTGTACTGAAATAACCAAGGCAACAATTCACATACATGCCGGTTGTGTCCAACGGCGGTGCCCTGAGAAAAAATGAACATTCACGTTCGCGATGATCTTTTCCTTTTCTTTTTTCTTAAGTTATACATTTTCGGAAGGATTCCGAATTGCAAATTCTGGATATCCCCCATTAGGCTATACAAAACACGTACCCTGGTAGTAATAGTACGCGCGATCGAAGTATCCCACGCAGCTTGCATAGTTGAGTTTCGACGAAATCTTCTGATCTCACAGCTGACGTTTTTATTTTATTATACGATAATAACACATGTTGTAAAAAAAGTTTTCCGCAGGCTCAGATAACCACACATTCTTCTCGTCACGAGATTCCAAACTTTTGTCGGGAGTGATCGGCTATCTATATAATACGATCATGAAGCTTGTTTTGGTGCAAAATATGATTTTTCAGCGCGCCATCAAATGTGAAGATTTTACACCAAAAAAAGTTGTATAAACGAATGTATAGCCTATCACTCCCGACAAAAAAAAATGGAATATCGTGACGAGAAGAAGAGTGTGGTTATCTGAGTCTTCGGAAAACTAGATAAATTGAAAAATTGGCCATTTGAAATACTTTCTAAAAAAATGTTTTGAAGGGTACAACTAAAGAAAAGAAAGGAAAAATAAAATCACCGCGAACGAACGTGAATTTTCATTTTTTACTCAGGGCACCGTTGGAGGCAACCGGCATGTGAATTGTGTTGCCTTGGTCGTTTCAGTACAACCATCGGCAGCAACCACAACAAAAAAGAGGCCCTTCTCAAACGAGGACCCCTCCTGTGCACGTCACCCAAGTAATGCCTAGCCGTCAAGTTTTCCAGTCTACTCACAGCTACACAGCGAGAGGGCTAGACCGATAGCGGTACAACGATACCAACACCATTCATTGCTGCTGACGTATATCCAAGAAAGTATACGCAGGCACGTATTATACCATGCCAACGAGTTAACAGTTACTCTGTCTGATGGCAAGAAGACAAAAAAATAAACGCACCCAGCAACCGCGGTTAATGGTATGCCAGTGTTAGATATCAGTATAATACCTGGTATACAGTACGCGACAGATGTTAAGAATCTGATCCTTAAGAATTTGAGGCTGAAATTTCGGGGAAAAAATAAGAATTTGACCTGTTAGTACTGAAATTAGTGTGGGGCACACCCAGTCTGACATAAGAATCCCAGTCTGGCCAAAAATAAGAGATTCTTAACATCTGTCGCGTACTGTACGTATTTACCATAGTACGTGACTCATTAAATTGTTATCGCTGCCCCCCACACATTGTGTATACGAGCACCGCTGTTTTTTTCCTCACTACAGAGTACGCGACCCAGCAATTAAGAAACTCCTTATTTGGCTAAGGCTCGCGGCCTGTTGTGATCTCAACGTTGAGCGTAGGCTCTTAAAGACTTTTGCATAGGATTTATAGTAGTGGCGTTCCTCGCTGAGCACAAATGCTTCTATTGCTGTAAATTCTTTTTTTTCGAAAAACTCAGCCCGAACTTCTCAACTACCAAATTCTTAACACATGTCGCGTACTTTTTTTTTTTGCGTACTGCTGTATGACGATGACCGACGTGGAACATATACGAAGTATATCATGGTATCATATAATGGATGTTATCATACATTGAAGTAAGATATTATATGATATGATGTCATCGATCACGTTTCGCTCTCAAACCTTCGAGTGCAGTTCAAACATGTCTCTCGGTGTCCTCTGTAATTAGAACGCCGAACTTGTGGAAAATGGATACGCACGTATTATACGTCGGCGTCCGACCGAAGACCCATCGACCAGCGCAACGTAAATACCCCTTGCACTCTGGCGGGTGGGTACTGCTGTGCGTTGTGGCTTACTCTCCATTGCGTTACGTTTTCGGTGTTCGGTGGTTTGATTAACCTTTAAGGCGATAGCCGGCACTTAGCGGATACGAACAGGTGGGTAGCTCATTCGGTGGCACCCACGTACTATACATGCTCTATACATGTGCTATTTGCGAGTTCTTATGCACGGACACCGAGCACTACAACAGCAGCAGTAGTATTACGGGGGACCATAGTATAATAGAACCAAATATTGATAGCAAAAATAGAGAAATATGTAGGTGTTGGTGTCCACAGTAGGTTATATTGTGTCTCCAGTAGGTCCTATTTACTATGGACCAAATATTGTTAGCAAAAATATTGAAATATATAGGTTTTGGTGTCTACGGTAGGTCCTATTGTGTCTGCAGTAGGTCCTATTAACTATGGTCCCCATTAATAGTAGCATTCGGAGGTACGTGCAACGAATTTAGGCTGAAACGGCGCTTGCTTCACCGCCTGCGTGATGACTGGGCGCTGGATACACATTCTGGTATGACATGTAAAAGCCAAAAATATGAACACCGGTGTCTCCTGTCTCTACGTATGACATGATACGTAAAATACGTGGAAATATTTCCGTGTGTTCGCTTTTCAGTCTTTCTTGAGAAAATCCTTCAATGTTGATTTCCTAAATTTTAACCCACCAAAAACCAAAAACGACGGGGTATCATCACCATTTGCTGCTTGCATCGACTGCTGTTGTATGTCCCGTCGGGGAAAAAGCACCCCACCTTGATTCGACATCCTCAAAAATACCAGAAAATTCCCGCTACCACGTATACCACACGCACCCTTCCACTTACAACTCATCCTATCGCGCAGCACTAAGCACTGCTGCTTTGAAACAACCCATACAGCAGTCAGTGAACACTATTTGGACAAGCATCGTGGTTCAGGCAGCATAATGACGACAATGCTTCGAATGGGCGTGATCCTGAGCTTTTTAGCAGCCAGTCTATTAATAGTCAGTGCGGCATGCACCGCTTCGCCGAACAATGCTGTCGGCAAAACGGAATGTGACTCGAGCGCCACAGCATCGATCCAACACTCCTCAGGATCATAGGGTCTGTACGTTGAGTCGGGGGGTGGCAGCACTCGAGGCGACTGCCTAACCCTCCGAAACATATGGGAACGTCGGGGCAGCAGGGCGCCGTTGTACGCCGTAGGCACGGACAGCGGCGACTTGAGCCGCACCGCGACAGGAACATGGATTTTCTCATGCAGCACCTATGATATTAATAATAGATCGAAGACGGTAACACACTCCAGGTGAGTTGTTTTCTTGATCCGTAAAGGACGCTGTGTAGTATGCAGCAAGTCCACTGGGCGGACAATCATCACGCGTGTGTGTCAAAGGGTACTAGACTGAAGTGGTAGTGGCCGTGGCTTGAAAATCTTGGACTCCATGGCCTGCAACATACTCCCAACCACCATGCACCGCATGAAAGAGACCCACAAGCTACCTGATACCAGGGAATATAAATGTGTAAGTAATGCTGTTGTAGTACCAGGTATGCACGCACCGGTCCCAGGGTAGGTTCTGCACTCATGCCTTTGCCGGTTAACCCCAACAACATAAATACAAGATGCAGATACGTGAATGTCCGACTTGGTGCAGGGCGATGGACGCGTTTCGTTTATGAAACAACAGTAGCAAGGTATATTATTCTCTGAACAAATGATGAACTTGCTGGTGTTATTCGTACGTCCCCGCCCCCGTCGCTGGACCCCTCTGCCCTCTCCTCTGATGTCTATATACATACAGCATATATATACACTGAAGTATGTACATAAGTGTTCCTCTGCCGGGGGTGACGCGGACGAGCTGCGCCTGCTGAGCACGAGCGATACGTACATCAACCTGCGCGCCTACGGGGGTAGCATGGATTTCCTGAGCACCAAGGTAAGCTCTTGAGTCACGAGCGAGAAGATGTGTGCGGAAACTGGTGTTGTCAGTTGTTGTCAGTTGTAGTATTTTCTATTTTTCTTCGGAGGTATTCTTCCACTCCAGAGTTATTGGAGCCTGTCCTGTGACCACGGACTTGATTTTGGCGATGAGTTAATGTGAGAACAACAACAACAACAAGTTGTTGTCACATTTTCACGTGGCCACAGCATGTTCGGAGCGCATACTGTATGGTTGTAACGTCAAATGGGCATGTGAATTTTCATTGGTTTGTGGGTTTCGTCAGAACATGACATGTGGGTTCATACATACATCGATCCACGCTCTCTTCACATTCTTTCATATACAAACGAGTATATATATACGGTGACACGCTAGTTGAGGGTTTCGCGATCATTATTTATATGGAGTCAGTAGTCGTTACAGAGTGTCTGTTGTGTCCAGTACGAGCGTGCGGGCGTAACACGTTCAGTAATCACCGTTTCCTTTAATATGGAACGAGGTTTTCATTGTTCCCGCGCGTGTTTTGACTTTTGATGCATTCTAGTTGCCACTCCCCACGAAACATTTCCGACCGCTCCTGGTGACTCGGGGCAAAGACAACAACCGGTTCGAGCTCCTATCCATGCGCTGCCGAGTAAGAGTAGCGTAATAACATGTCTGGTATCCCGCAACGCTTGGCAATCGGCGTGCTCACTGCATAACATACAACCACGTTCATACCCAAATAGAACATATATACTCTCCTCTCCCCGGGTTTGTATTTCCGTTCTTGCGGCTGTGTTGTTTTCGCTACGGATTTCGTCGTAGCCCCTGTCCAGATTCAGCCGGCGTCGTGATAGCCTCCGCTCCGCTTTGTTTTGAAGTTCTCGAAATTTCTGAGATACCTCTCAATTAGGCCTAAGTTGTCTACGCTGGCTCCCGGAAACGTGCGCTTTGATGAATAGCACCCCCCCCCTCCTCCTCCCGCATGCCTCCCATGTTATCAATTCACATGTATATTTCAATTGTTATCACACCTTGTCTCTAACATAACCCCTCAGGTGTTCGCCTGGGACGCCGACGTCATCTCCGTCGACGAAGACGAAAGCGACGGTCGGTCGTACATCAGCGCCGTCTCTGAGACTATATTGGACAAGCGCGAGACCTGCAACGGAAGCGCCAAGAGAAACACGAGAGAGGCAAGGATAGACATCGTGGATAGCGAGATGTGCTAGCTGGGATTTCATGACGGCGAGAGCTACGTCCGCACTTGGAAGGTAGGGTCTGGTCCCTGAGTTCATCGTCAGGGTGATCCTCTCCGCGTAATACCTTGAAAATGTTTGTCATGTACCGGGAAGGGCGTGCAAGAAGCGTGCCCGGTCCTTTCGACAGGCAAGTCGACTTATTCCTTATTGAGAGGGGACACGACATATCGGTATTACTGCTTGACGAGCACATATTTGATAAAGTGGAATTCAAGGAATTCCGTTTATACGGTACACAAATATGACGTCGAAGCCGGTAACGCTACATATTTTCCTCCTGTAACCCATAGCGCTCGTATAAGGTTCACTAAAAGTTCTTCATCTGCGTTTCGATTTATCATTACAGCATACACAACACTACCTTCACAGCGCGGTCACGTGATAGTAGTGGGCCAAGTTTTCGTTCGAGAAGCTTGTAGCGTCCGATGTATGCATCCGATTCCGACGGCCGCCAGTGATGCGGCGGGAGGGTCGCACTTCTTCCGCGTTCTAGATATAACGCAGCTACGGCAAGAAGGCCCTAAACTCCATGTGTATGCTTGGCCTTCCTCTCTCGCACAAACTATCACCAACCTAATATCCCCCAAATCACGATTTCTGAGCAGGTCGGAGGTTTCTGGAAAGACTTGCGTGATCCCGAGCTGTTCGACGAGGTCAACGTTTACGGCAACATCTACGAATCCGAAATCCAGCACAACCACTTCGGGGTCTACACGAACGTCCACCAGTACGGGGGCTGGAGGAGGAACAAGATGCACGACAACACCGCGCACGGGTTCGACCCCCAGGACAAGAGCCACCTCCCGACAATCCACTACAACGAGATCTACAACAACGTGAACCACGGTATCATCGCCTCCAAGCGCTGCAACGGCGTGTCCATCCAAGTACGCGCATCGTTCAAAGCAACGACTTGAGCTTTTAGTATGTATACCCCGTTTACGGCATTGTATTTGTAACGGCATCGCCATTTGTTTTCGGTGTACGTTTCATCACCCGCAGGCGCTTGAGCGACCGACGAAAATCGAGCCAAGCCGCATGCTACGGTAGGAGTTGCACCGCACGTGTTATGAGTCTTCTCTGTTGGGGAGATGCACACGCCCCCCAATACCTGACTTTGAGGGGACATGAACGCTTGCCCCACCGAACAACCCCGTGGCACATGTGGTAAAATACACCTGGGGTGCCAACCATTGTGTGCAGTTCGTCCCTGCGGCCAGACATATGTTGGCCAAAATGCACACCCCTATCGCAGCACATGCCCAAGCATAAACTCCAATTCGACATTCGTCATTCAAAACGGTAAGAGCCGACGGAGCATACACTAATAGCATAGATACAGCCCGAGGCTCGAGTTACTGCTCAGCTACTGTTCTAGCTCTCTTGGGTACGCCTCGGTATTGCGTTGCTTTCTGGCCTATTGAAAGATAGCGCCTACTTATGTTCCCTCCCCCTTGCGCAAAACTACCCCAACTCACAATTTCACTTTCTCTCCGTGTACTAAATGTTCAGGGAAACAAGGTGTACGGTGGTGCTGCAGAATTCGTAGGCTTATTCCTTCAGCGAGGCGGCTACGCAGCCACTGTCAAAGGTGAATAAAAACAGTGGAATGCCATCTTCAAGGCACCTGTTCTGCAGAGATCCCGATATCGCCCTGGTATTTGCTTGGTGCTTGGTAGTCGTTTCGAACCATACGGTCCCAAATACAACGCGGGAAATCTGTAAGTTGTGCTGGTTGGATAGGTCGTTAGCTGGCACTGTTAATGTTTCCTGATCAAGTGTGAGGGGAACGCCTACTTCCAGTATACTTCTCCGCTTAGGCCAACAGTTACTCCCTTACAGAAAACGCCAAGGCTGTCGCTACGCGAACTGAATTTAGCATCTTGGTTGGTGCCGAGAATATTTCACAAGAGCAGAATTAAGTGGTTGTTGGGCCCACTTAATTAAGCCCATTTAATGCAACTGGCGCCTCAATGCAACTAGCACCTCCCTTTTGTGCATGACTATGTTCTAGGTAACTACGCCCACGACAACGGCGACGCTGGGATGGCGATAATGAAGCGTTTCAATGCCGACGTGTCCGAGAACGTGTTCGAAAACAACAAATACGGTATCAGGATGTCGACGGGATGCGCCGACAAGCTACTCTCCGATAACCTCATCCGCAGTTCCAGAAAATAATAAATTCTGCCGGATTTCCTGAATTACAACAATAGAGGAAACCTGCTCTGCCGTGACTTCCGCTCCCCCCTTTTCTTCCTCGATTAATGAGGCGCGTTTTCGATCTACCGGATGCATACGGACGAATACGTCATATATGGTACCAAGCTTTCATCACGGTTTCGGTAGGGGTGTAACCGTTAGGTTCTCATTTTTCAGCGCCTTGGAGCCAGTCGTACGAGAGGCGTTTCTGGGTTTCGGTTTCGCGATGTACGCCACGATGGAAATGATTCTTACGCGTCGCCAAACAATACAAAACAGGTCGACGTTTGAGTGACGATACAGAACCACTCGTGCGAGTGGCCTATGCTCGGTCGTGTAGATGGCGGTACCCCCCGCTACTGCAGCCTTGGGGCATTGCGCACGTGATTCGTATAACCCAATATCAATCCGAATCGGTCTTTCCAGGGGCGATTCATGCGAGTCCAATCCATTCCGAATAATCCTTGTTTTCGCCAACTCATGATTGTTCCAATCCTCAGATACAACGTATACACGTACAGGGGGTCTGCTTCGCCGCAGGTGGCAGATTTCAGTCGATTGCAGAACAATATCATCAAGGCAAGCAACATGATCGGTGGTGGGCCCAAGAGCATCAAGCTCAGCGGATGGCATCGAGCTCATCAACAACAAGTTCGAGAAAGCCTCGAAGCTTCGCGTCCAGGACAACATGGGGGCCGTCATCTCGAGCAACACCGGCCTGGACAGTCTTACACTTATAATGATGACCGGGGCTTGTTTGGATGACAAATCAGACGCTGCGTTAACCCCTAGACTTCTTCTACGATAGCCTCCCCCCAAAACCAGCGATATTCTTTAGCGAACGTTTCATGGCTGCTCGACACGAGGAAGGATGCCATGAAAAATATATCTACCAATAATGTCTTGTTTGCAAAGCACTATTGAACGAGATGAAGTCGGGGTGGTAAGGGGCACCGTATTTCAGGAGATACGGCCGGCAGCTGGTTTCGAAACCGGCGATTTCGTTAAAGGAAAGTTGGCGGGACTTTGGTAGAACGACTCCCTACCGGTACCTGCTAACGGCTGCAGCACCTGCAGCAACCTGTAAAGAGGCATTTATTGCCTCTTTTCTTCTCTACTATTTTTCGAACTCGTTTGTGGTGATGTGTGCAGCTTACGCGATGGTTCAGTTGCTTTGGGGCATCGATGGCGTTATTCAGTCTGTCTGCCGTCTATTTGTGTCGTTTGTGGAGCATTCCTCCTCGATTAGTTTTGTATGGTCTGCTTGTCACGTTGTAGGGGTCTCGACTGCCCGTTTGTTGTTTGTGAGCTTCAGGTTGATTTCTAATCTTCATCGAGTTACTGAAGCGCGAAAAGTGGTCTGAAGGATCTGGTTACATGTCTTGATGGTGCTTGAAAACATGCTTTGTTACCGCTCTTGGCGCGTAGAAGACGCACGCAAGCCGTTCATGGTTAGTAGTTGTGATTATTGCCTGAATCTTGACTTTGTCGGGGTTCTGGATGTGTTTTATGAACAAAGCACGTGAAGTTTCTGTTGGGGTAAAAATATGCCTGGTGTCGTTCTTCTTCGATGGGTCGTGTACTGCCGCTGTTATTCGGTAAATGAGTATTTGTTAGTTGTAAGGTGCGCGTGTTGGATCGGGTGGGCGGCGTTGACGTGGGAATGCGAGCCACGAACCACACCAACATGGATGAAGTTTGTGGCATCGTGTGATCTGACCTATGCCGAACTCCACGTGGGGGTATACAACATTTGTTTGCTACATAAGTCCCGATGTTGCCAGATGTAAGGCTATTGCAGGTTTATGTGATCGTCAGATACACTACACCGATTTGAACATGTTTGAATGATTGCGACAAGACCACTGGGTAGGGTGTTAGTAACACACCGATCCGCCGGTGTTTCGTTTGGGATGGGAGGCATGGAAGGCCTTGCGTCAGTGGCTTTCGTTTGCCGGGTTGCTCCTGTCGTGTACAGAGAATGGTGCAACGATCACCCCGACACGGGGAAAGGATTCCCTTGTTGACTCAATTATGATACCGTAAGATGGTTTGGTCTACCCTTAAATCTGTCGTTTTACAGATACTTTGAAGTATGTATTGGCGAGGCCTGTAAAATCACCCCTCGTCCGTTCACGATGTGTAATGAACGGGAGGAGTGCAATTTATTATTGATACGTTAAGTTGGAACCAGTCAAAGTTTTGTTGCATTGCCGGAGATTGCGTTGGTGTAGACAGGTTGTCACACGTTCAGAGCCAGGTTGTGTTATTTATCGATGATTGTGATCCAGTGGTACATAAAGTAGTGAACAACACCCTAGGGTATGGCATCGTATGGAAGCTACGGTTGGTTGAACATCATTGTAGTCAAGTGAATCAACGAGTATTCGTGTGTTGAACAGACACGCACTCGGGTTGGGTTGAGTTAAACAGGGCGTTTTGTTTGGTGTTGCACGACGTTGAGCGAATATCAGTGGAGCCGGTTGAGATTGAACACTGTCAATGCACTTGGTCTAATACAGTATATGTACAATAGCATGTTTGACGACATAGCAGGCGCTGTATTAGTATTGAACTAGAAGGCATGCCTCCAGCTAGACGAGAGCAGTATGGCCTTTAGCTGGTACGCTACACAACCCACGGTGTAAAAGGTTTGGTCTGCGGTCCGTGCCATCGCTTCCAACTAACGGGATTAATCACACAACATTCCAGATCAAGCCGCCGCAGTCTTGGCATCTTGACACGCATACACAACAACAGCGGTAGAGAACAATGGAGAGGTGGTATTAAGGTGGTGACGGTGAAATTTCACACCGGCCGGACTTCCATGTCCTTTTGGTGTTCAAACTACACTCAGTATAAACAAAATCAAACGTCCTACCAGCCATCGTCTTAATATCATTTGTCCCGCAAACGTTAAAACGTCCTCGAGAGTGAAACACTATTGTACGGAGTTTGCCCACAAACGAATTATCCCTGCACAAACAAATGTTTAGGAAATGGGACTGTGTATATTATTTTATTTGGGTTGCTATCGATTGAATCCCCGCCTAGGGTTGTACGGTTTGATGAGCTGCTCGCCAGGTAGCTGGTGGATAGCAGACGGAAAGTCGCCGGGTGGTGTCTAGCTTGATTTTGGTTAAGTCGGCAAGTCGTTCATATTATTATAAAATAAAAAAACGTCAGCAGTGAGATCGAGGATTTCGTCGAATCTCAACTTTGCAAGCTGCGCGGGATACTTCGATCGCGCGTACTACGTGTTTTGTGTAAAATATATACCACCATGGCCTGTGTTTCTCCGTATCGGGTTGTTTGTCTGATATCGGGTTGTGATAGGCGCTTATCGGATCGGAAACGATTATCGTTTGGATATGAAACACTAATATTATTGTTTATTGCGGCCTCAAGCTTCAAGTCGCTCATCACACATCAGGGAACATGCTCTCGGGTGCGCGCTGATCTGCGATTTCCCCTAGGCTTTTCTATACGAAGGAAAGGTCTCTATTAATAGTGGTTGGGCAAAGTAGCCCAGCTACGTATAACGCTGTGCGCTGGCTGTGTTTCACCCGTATATATACAGTTATTGCTATTATACGTTATTCTATTGTTTTTAATAGTACCACAGTATATTATGGCGTGTTTCCCCTGTGGGCATTCTTCCACTCAAGACTTTTGTCTGGGAGCCTGCCGTATGTCCCGTGACGACGGACTCGATTTTGGCGATGACATAATGTGAGAACCACAACAAAACACAAAACAGCTTGTTAGTCATGGATATCGAGCGATAAAATTTTGAGTTCGATACGATATCCATTTCGATACGATACCGATACACGATAACTGAGTTCGAGACGATAGCGATAAACGAACAATCAAATCGATACGATTTCTATTATATTTGATATATCGAAAAAATTGTTGAGTATCAATGAAATCAGCATTTTATTTTCGAGGTTTCTACTTTTGGAACATGAAGGTCATGCTGCACATTGTCGGATGAAAAACGCAATAATACTAATAATAATAGTAATAATAAAAATAATAATAATAATAATAATAATCATAATCATAAAAATAATAAAATCAACCCGAAAAACGCGGGGATGCCAGTATGGGATGGATGTCAAAACGCGTTCGATATATCGAGTTCGGTACATCGAGAGTCCGATATTTCGGCATATCGAATTATTATTTTTTCAAATATCGGTACGATGTCCAACACTATCTACTCTGTAATATCACATTATTGGCCTATTATTGAACAGGCGCCGATATAATATGATACTACGGCATTATTGTGTCCCAAAAAATATCAAATAATAAATGCCGAGCTGGTTCAGGCATATCACCCAAAAATTCGTCAGTCACGAATGCCGCATGCAATAGCAACTCCAATGCCACATATTTGGTATCATACTGACCGCCATGAACAG
>JAYJME010001966.1:0-14805 GCA_036873775.1 Costaria costata
CTTCCCCCTGTGTGACCCCGGTTGGTGCGTTCAAACATCTGACGCCCAGAAAAAATGGGACGAAAACACACACACCCTGCTCCGCCAGAGTGCATTTACATCGGAGGCGAGCTACGATAGAGGTGCACCGTTTTTTTTCTGAGGTTCTTCACTTTAGGAGCTCTGGCTTCACCCACAAACTAGTTTTTGAGTCAACCAAAAGTGCAACCCGTTTGAGAAACCCATGACTTAGGTATACAAAGCAATCATATTCCAAACAAATAATGCCACCCTGACTAGTTTGGGTTAAGGAGCTCCGTCATTCAGAAACAAAAAATCCAAAAAGTGCAACCTTTATCGTAGCACGCATCATCGTAGTGAAGGACGAGTCGAAGTTCCTGCGAGGACTCTCTGTACCAAACCCTGACCAGCTAAGTGCGGAATGCAGAACGCTTACAACCTGCTAGCACCGGGACATTTGATGTTGCATATGGGGCAGATCACCGACAATCAAAATTTTAGTATTAGCGTTATATACTTCTACAAAGAGGATTCACTACTCCTACAAAGAGGATGCGTGACTAAAACTACGACCATATAGTTATTTAGTACAACATTGAGAATGTGGCTCGTTGGTTTCGAAGCATGCAGTGAACCACTTTGGTCACGGTAAACCGCTACAGTACCACGTGGCCACAATGCCTCTCTGTTAAAAACGTGTATTGCCGAACCTGTACAACTCGGTCAGCTATACACGGTCCTCCCGTTTAGTCGACTGCCAGTTGATAAACGCATGGGGTAAAATATACCAAGGGTGTGTTCGGTACGGTACCGGTATTCTCGGTACTGGTGTGGACGTACCGAATGTACCAAAGTGGTATTGATGCCGTACCGAACTTACCAAAGTGTCCGGTACCGGTATTGAAGTGTTACAGAACTTTCGGATTCAAACGTCTGTACCGGTAGCGGTACCGGCATCCATAGCGAACCGAGGTGTCTGTTGCCGGTACCCATATCGTACCAAATCTACCGAAGTGTCCAGTACAGGTGTTGACGTCGTACCGAACTTACGGAAGAGTCTGGTACTGGTAATACCGGCGGTATATACCGCTGGTATGCCTCGGTACGTGCCGTACAGAACACACCATTGCAATATGCAATACAAGCAGGAACTGCGAACTTCGTCGCCGCTGGCGGCCCAATATGCCATAGCGTAAAACCACAACGGCCGGGTGTGCATATTATGGCGTCCAAAAAATATACAGGGACCTCTCCATTACTCGCATGAGTTTCGGGCATGAAACGGGGTCAATACAAAATGCTCATCTTGGGTAACCTTGCGCCGCACAAGAGCTGACAACCACCAAAACACAACAAAACACCATAACCTAGGAATATGTTAGGAACAGAAAAATATAATCTTACTATGTTCGTCGATCTGCGGGGCACTGCGTTCAAGACACTGGTAAGGCCCACTGTGGAGTACGCCATCCGCCCCCACATTGAAAAGCCTGAATCGCACTGTGTCAGCTATGTACGATTAATATGGGACCCTTCGACGCTTTCAAAAGGTACACTCGGTTTTAACGCGAAACGAGGGCCCCTTTACTGCCCGGTACGATGGGCTCGAAGTCCTTCCCCTGCTGCCAGCCATTCCTACAGTGCAAACAAGCCCCTCTGCAAGGGGCCCGTGGTCACGGCAGTGGGAAGGCTGCTCCCCGTCGAGTCCCCACCGTGATAATTTCCTACAACCCTCAACGTTGCACTTGACATCGAACTTGATCGCCGGGCCTCCCGATATATCGCTCTTATGGCGGGGGCATACAGTTGGCACACCGTCGGTTAGCATGCCCCACGCAGGCCGCTTCGTGCAGGAGGGGTGGGAGCAACGCTTAGAGTGGACGTCCACCATACCGACCTCGGCATGTTGCTTGCAGTACACCCCGACCTTGCTACCCTCGACATTGAAGTTTGGTTGCCTCGTGCAGGTGTCATCTGAACACCCCTTCCTTTTACGGACGTCCACCATGCCGTCCTCAGCATGCTCTTTGCACATCACCGCCGGCTGGGTTCCCTCTATCTTGAAGGTCGGTCGCCTCGTGCAGAACTCGTGTGAGCAACGCGTGCCGCGAACATCCACCATGCCGTCCTCAGCATGTTCCTGGCAGTACAAAGGCGTCTTACCATCGATGTTGAAGGTTGGTTGTTTCGTGCAGTCCTCGTGTGAGCAACGTCTGCTGTGCACATCAACCATGCCTTCCTCGGCATGCTGCCTGCAGTACGCCGGCCTCTTGCCTTCAACATTGAAGTTCGGTCGCTTCGAGCAATCGTCATGTGAGCAGCGAAGGCTGTGAACGTCTACCATGCCGTCCAGAGCATGTTGCTTGCAGTAAGACCCCGTCTTACTGCCATCGACATTAAAAGTAGGCTGTTTCCTGCATGGGTCGTGTGAGCAATGTCTGTTGTTAACATCAACCATACCGTCCATTGCATGTTGCTTGCAGTACGTCATTGTCTTGCTGCCTTTGAAACTAAAGATCGACTGCTTGGAGCAGCCGTCATGCAAGCAACGCCTCATGTTACCGATGACTGTGGCTGCCGTGAAATATCTGAGGAGGTTCAAATTGAAGGGGAAGCAACATAAACATATCCCCGGAATTAGATGCGCGCACCTGTGGCTCGAAGAAGCAGCAGAACACTTTGACATGCGAGTATGTTGATGTGAGAAACCCGTTGCAGGCGCGGGTCGTGAAAGCATGTAAGTCATGTCGTCTTCTATCTTTGCTGCGTAAGGCTACATCATTATTGTACTAAAGGGAGGAAGCAGCAGCGCCGTGTCCACGACTGGCTCCCATTGAGTCATTCTATGTGGCCAGACAGAACGGGAAAATACGTCCATGTGGTTACGTTTCGTTCCTGCGGTACTATAAGGTCGATGCCGTTCGAGGTTCACTTTGGACGCGAAAGTCCTGGGTCGTATCTGGATTCATAAAAAAATACCCCATCCAGATTTGAACTCAAAAAGCCGAGACTACCGTACGTAGGCAAACACATTGTTAAATAAATATTCATCATTTTTAAAGTCAAGTGATAGCAAACACGGGTATATTTCCAGTCATTCGTTGGCTGAGGGCTGCGCCCCTAACACGTTGGGAGAGGGCACGCGACTGCGGCCGTACACCACAGCGTAAACCCACGTGCTTAGTTGCATACGATGCGTCGTTCAGCGAGTAGATAAAATAACAAAAAACAACGTAAACTCTATCTTGACGTAGTGCTAATAGGCTGCACGCGAGGTAGTCTTATGTGTTTGAGAATCGTTCGGTTCAAGGATGTCCCTTGTGAACATTTGGCGAAATAAAAACATAAGCCCAGAAAGGTGCAACAGCGTGTACGACCCATGCTACAATACAGGCGCACCTTATTATTTCTGGGGCTCTTTACTTTAGGACCTCCATAGCACAGCCCAAAACTCTATTTTGGGTAAACGGGAACGGCAGCCCGATAGCAATCCCACGGACTAGGCATTCAAAACAGTTAGATTGCTAAACAAGAAAGACATTTCGACGATTTGGGGTTAGCCAGCCCCATCATTTAGAAACAAAAAAGCAAAAAAAGTGCAACCTCTATCGTAGCACCCGTCGTACGTGGGTATCTTGGGCGACAAGGCAGTGTATGGGAATTAAGTGTTAGTTGAATCTTAGGCGTGGTGTTTTTGTTGCTCATTTTGACGAGGAGGCAGCTTCCGGGATTATTCTATTGGCAAGGAGCTATATCTGGTATCTCGCAGCTATTTGGCAGCTGGCTTTCGCAATTCATTAATAAGGGAAATCACACTTTGCGGGACTACAGTATCCGTCACGACCGGAATTGTGGCAAGGCACACCAATCTTGCTGGCTCGCTTTGGCGAAACACCACTGTGCGTGAGTCGGGTCCTGGTGGGTGGTACGTAAGTTCATAAATCAAGGAGAATTGACTGCTCGCTTTTGTGAAAGGGAACAGTAAGTTGAAATGCAGCGGATATTTTTTATATTTGCTAGCTTAGTCGAAAATTGCAGGTTTCGGGAGTCGTGTGTCGGTGGGAACTACGTCGCAGCGTTTGAGGGGCCGGCCTTGGCAACTCGGCAAAGGGAGAATATACTATATGTGGGAAGGGAACGGCAAACTCGACGGAGAGCAAACCGGCAGCAGCATGTATTCATCAAATAAGAAGAAGCCGCGTCTGGCCGAACAAATTAAATCAAGTCACGTTGTTTGCTGTAACCTCGACCACCCGCGCACAATCTCGCACTGACGCCTCTTCAAGGAGAATCTTTAAAATAGCAATAGCAGGAGCAGTAGCCGCTGCAAACGAAGACAGCAGTCCAACAGCAGAACCAGAAGCAGGAGCAAGCAGCAGCCTCCTCCAAACGCGACCGACCATAATACTGCTGCCGTCACGTAATGCTGAAGCTAGCATCAAAACAACTACCCACACCGTGAGCCACGAAAATATAGCTTGCCTGATGTGGCTGTGCCCCAATCCACACGCGACTGGGTGGAGAAAACTTCGTTTAGGCCAAAGCGAGTCCAACACGGCGCCAGTAGCAGGTAGACGGAGCAGGAGTGCCAACAAGCGAAAGCCAGAGTAACAGCAGCAGCTAGCAGCAACTAACAGGAACAGCAACGGCAACAGTGGCAGCAACAGGAGAGCAAACTATTGAACCTAAAACGCTGAGGGAGCCCACAAAGCACCTCAAAGAGAAAGTTCCCACGCTGTCAGACATGTGCTACTGTGCGCAATTAATCCTAAACATGCAAACGACGCAAAGCCGGCCGTTCGGTAGCAGAGATAAACGAAATCGGCAGCAACAGCAGACTTAGCAGGAGAGCCAGTAGCAAACCAACCTGCTTTAGACTAGGAAATATGTGCTAGTAGGATAGCACTGCCCGCTAGCCTTCTGAGTCAGCCATTTAATACATAACTGTCGTTAGTTGGTTCTTGCCATGCTGTATTGGCCTTCGGGGCTACCCCATACACAAGGTGGAGTATCAAGAAACACACGACCATGTAACTGGCATAACGCAAGGTGAGGAACGAACTCACTGCACATATTGTGAGGACCATTAACCGATCGTCGGCCAAGAGCTTTCAGCGGTCCGGCTGTTCGCTGTTGGCGGGCTACGAATATCTTCCTGGTAGGATCAAGGCATCGGCGTAGACGCAACCCAGCCGCAAACCCCGATTCGAATCCTGACCCAAAACCAGGCCTAAAACAGCCCAAACAACCGCGATAAACGCGGCCGCGCTCCTTTCGTTTTTTATAGTTATTCCGAACCTGCCGATAACGATTGTTTCTTTCACACTGTTATTGACCGAATATTTCCAAGACATTTTCAGGAAGTATGCCACTGGATTAAAGGTTAACACTGCTGCATCCGTTGTAGGATATATAGCACCAACTGCAGCAGGCAATAGTTTTCCATTAGTCCGAGAGAGAACTCACACAAAACAATTGACACAACCACAGAAGCGTAGGAGCAGCGGCAGCAGACGTTGCAGCAGTACGACCCGCGCAGCAGCATAGCGGCAAACGCCACAGACGTAGCTGCAATAGACACAGGGCTAGCTGTAGAACAACACGAGAGGCGGCATGGCTAAAGGTGGCTGCTTCTCGTGGAGGTTGCCTGTCGGGATGGGCCTTGCAGACTCGCACTCCGATACCGGAAGATTTAGGGGGCGCGCGGGGTTGGTCGTAATTTGGATACCCCGTAATAAAGGCCCCTGCACACACTACTATATGGTTCACGCGAAAAACGAAATATTGGCGGCTAAAAACATGACTGGAACTGGTGTCCAAGTACCATGTATGACTTAAGCCGCCTTTCCTGGTACGATAAATATATAACTGGTATCTTACCTTGGGGTATTGTCGCCGCACTGAGCGCGCACTAAAAATGAGGGTACATCCCTGGCGAGGTCACTGTTCTTCGGGGTGGATAATCTCTTTTAATAAAATAAAGCAATTTGCTTTGGCGGCGGCGCAACTTTATCTAAACCTCAGGGACACCCGTGGATTGGGATAGCATACACCTAACTACCCCCACCCCCCCCCCGAGGGGCCGACATTGTTTTTTTGGCATTTTGTTTATCTTTATGATTAGTGCCACAATCGTTCCAATAAGGGATACCCTCACATCAAGGCCACCGGCAAAGCGCGCTCCTGCTGCTGCTGTACGCTGCCCATTAAAAAAAAAACATAAAAGGGGCTCGGGTAGTCAGTACATCATGGACTTGACGGTTGGGGGTTGGGGTGAAGAACTCTGCACCATGCCGAGCCATGTTCTAATATTCTATGATAAGATCGACCGGTACAGCTACGAGTAGGCGCAACAGTGTTTGCACGGCAGTGCCATATTATTGCCGTATCAGGGCAGCCCAGATATTAATACAGTAGGCAAATACTGTACAAGTATATATCATACTCTATACAAATGTTACTGGGAAATAACCGCAGAGAGAGGGTCTACTCTTAGCAGGTCGCTTGTGCATTACAGCATTCGTCTCCTCACACGGACCCAATATGAGACACCCCCAGCGATGGCTCGCAGCGTTCTACTGTTGCAGCAGCAGTCCAATACAGTAGTGGTCGGAACCGCAAGGGCAGACTGGGGCAACTACTACTGTGCCGTAGGGCTCCTGAGATAGTCAAGTGCTACCGAGTTAACACCGGTGCTACACAATACCGCAGTAAGAGGGTATGACCATGAATAGACTAGGTGCCTCGTCAAAATAATATCCAAGCCCCCCCAAGCGGCAACGTTAACACACACAAGGCAACAGCTCTCAGTGTTCGACTGCTTGAAGCTGCCGGATGCGTTACTGCTGCTGTAGTGCCAATATTAATTCGCCTGTGCGAGCAAGGAATGTGCTACAACTCGGCCGCAAGGCGAGGCCAAAAATATACTGGTGGTATCGCGGGTACCCTCATCGTGGTACCTGTGGTACCAGGTACCACAGGTACGAGTATGGTACCGGATACAAGGTACCAGATAGGATATAGGGTGTCAAGGCTTCACCAGAGCTACAGCAAACAGTTTTCGCGCGCCGTGCGATTAAACTGAACGATTACATGCCCATGGTGTTCCTTGCAAAGGTGACGTTCACTTTTGATGCTCTTGCGAGAACTCACGTTGCCTGGCGAATCCAGCGTCGAGAGCTTTGCCGTCCCCAAAATCCAAACCATGTTCCACAGTGACAAACCCACGCGATATCTCCCTCCCCCATGACCTTCTTTAGGCAGTGCACACCCAGCCAAACCTGCCGATCCTACGGCTCTTCGGAGCCTTCTGCTCCACTTAGGTTCGAGGTCATAGCTGCTTTGTACCACTCACTGCTGCTGAAGTCGCCGTCAGTACGCAATTGTGGCCTATAGGTCGCCTCCCAGTAGTATTATGGTACTATGAAAGGCGTTATATCTAGCAAGGAACGGAGGGCGGCTCTCTACCGTCCTCTGTGTTCGGTTATATATAGGATTCAGTATGGTGCTTGGGGGAGAGGACGGTGTCATGTAACCCCCCCCCCCTCCTGTCGGGAGGCTCGAAGTTTAATAGTTTGACGTGATGTATCGAAAAATAGTTTTCGGGCGCCCTCGTAAGCAGAGTTATGCTACCAACCGATTTTAATCAACACATAAAAATAGTTCATGTTATTCAAGCCTTCGCTACATCACACCGCGGCGTAACGACATGATAGCTCCAGACGATTACCCGTTGTGTCTGGTGGGGGGAGGGGAAGGTTGTTCTCATGTGCGTAATGTGTCGTATTCGGATCAAAACAGCAGCAGCAGCAGCAGCGGCGGCAGCAGCAACAGCAGTCGCGGCGCACCGACATGTGATATACCGGTATACAACTGCATATCGTCTTATAGCGACCCAAACAAAGGCCATGTTGTACATATGCCAAACATCCGGGACAATCAGCAACTATGTAAGAGACCTTCCCGGCCAAATGCATCGTCCGTGTATTGCCTTCAAGAGCAGTGCCCTCCTGCATACAACCTAGGCTATCTGAAGCAGCAGAAACGGGGACGACAGGGCGGCGAGCTACCAACCACAAACAGGACTACTGCTGTAGTTAAAAGACACATACCTAAACGCGAGGCCTTGCAGATTAGAGGTGTTGCTCTTTGGCCAATTAATCGGGTATTCGCGAGTACTACCCGGCTTGCTGAAAATTCCCGTCCCGGGTACGAGTAATAGTTATTACTTGCCGAGTATTTGGGGACCGGGTGCCCGGGTACCCATTTATTTACCTGAGATGATTACCCGGCTTGCTAAAGGCCGTCACGGGTACGAGCAGCATTTATTACTCGCCGAGTATTTGGGGACAGGGTACCCGGATACCCGGGCACTCGCTCAGTAACCTGGGAAAACCCGGAGATGGCAACTTATCGTCTCCAAAATCACGTCTTTTGTGTGGTATTTGGTACATATTCTGGAGGAAACCTTGGTAAAACTGAAAACGCTGTCTCATGCCTCACATCTCACACCGTACTAAAGGAATAGACCCTTGTGCCAATTACCCGGGTACTCGCGAGTATTGCTAATACCCGTGACGGGTACAAGTAACACTTCATGCTCGCCGAGTATTTTGGCCCCGGGCTCTCGGGTGCCCGGCTGTTAGGCGGGTACCCGGGTGTTAAAACGTGTACCCGCCATTAAACGGGTACCCGCCCAAAATGGTCGTAAATACTCGCGAGTACCCCATTATTTATTTTCCCATAGGTGGCAGGTACCCGGTTAAGATGGGTACTCGTCGGGTTACACCTCTAGTGCATAGGCTTTAGTCGTGTAAGTTGAATCTCAGAGAACACCGCCACCCAAATAAGAAAATGTCGTCGAAGTTTGCGGCTAAAGCTGGGCACCCTGTAGTGATCATGACTCCGAGTAAATGATACATCAAGAACTCTTGTACAATTTGGGATGGTTGCGACAGTTAGCTTCATCGTCTACAAAGCACAGTATTTACATGCGGGCTCGGTTCTAAAACAACTACCCTCCTGTCTGGTATTATTACCCCTTTGTCCCACCATCGACACAAACTCCGTCTCCCACACGCAGTGCATACGAGGACAGGACCTCCCGTGCATGCCAGCATTAATGAGAAGTTCTTACACGTACCTGGAACGTAGCGGTATAAACGAGGTGAATGCTGCCTGGGAAGCTACTGCATACTGGTATTATACTTGATTCCTGGTATATCGTTGAGCACGTACATACAGGTACCAGGGGTAATGAGGGCCTCTTAGGGTTGCCAGGCCCTTTTCTCAAGGGTAACGCCATACCTATACGCGCCGCGAAAAGCGAGAGCTAGAAACTGCCGCACAGGGTGGTTTGACGCACGAACCCAAGACAAGACAAGGGGAGCAAGCATCCTCGTGGGAGAGACGAGTAAGCACACTCAATACTCGCGCGTATGCCTACGTATATCATACGTACTCTACGTACACACCGGAAAATGCTTCAATACAAGGTCCACTGCAAGTCTCACCTGTTTGGTTCCAACGACTAGAAGTAGCAACCCCCAACGACGACAGCACGACGATTATCCTTACTCAGGGTATGAAGCCAAGGGGGTGGAAGCCAATCAACAATCTTTCTTTAGAAGTGCGTCTAGTTTCCGCCCCCGACCCCCCTGAAACGAATGCCACGATACTTTAACCAAACCCCCAAAAAACAAGAGGGCGAGAGGCAATGAATCCCATTCGATGCGGGAGAGAAGAACGAGTTGAGACCCACTTCGTACAGAAAGAGATCTATACCATAGCTACGTAGCGCCTGAAATATATATTTTGCTTGGGTATATCTTCGCTGGCGAGTCCGAGCAAGACAATCGGCAGTGCATCCGTCGTTCAGCATTGCTTTCTCTGGTGGCTAGGGTGCACAGGTGAGGCTCGCAATATTCGGCTTGCTGGGATATATTCCAGGTATCAGGTACCTGGTATAGGAGTACGAACGTACTCGTTTGCATTGGGTGTAATAAATGCAGTCGTTCCGAGGTGGATTTGTCTCTGGATCCTGCTCTGATTTGATTCTCCAAACTACATGGCGCGTCGGCGAGAAGCTTTCGTTTCGACGCAATACGTCGCGGTTTGGTGCCACGTTTTGTTTTACCTCGTGCCTACTTGAGCATAGCTGGTTGGAGGGCACTGGGGCCACTGTGCACTACTGTACCAGGTACTACAGCAGTAGTGATACACCCCCGCTTGCTAAGTACGGGGCGTCAGCGTGAAGTTTTCCTTTGGATGCGTAGCGTCGCGGTTTGGCGCGTCCCACGTGTTATATTTACCAGCATGAGCATCGTAGCTCGTTGGGGAGTTACTGGTACCTGAAATGTATTGTACTACTGCTTGCTGTAGTGATACACCCAGATCTACGCCACCGTGGCCGGTATACGTACAGCAATGGCTCGCGTAACGGAATAGTGAAACACTCATCATCCGCGAGTCAACCGGCCAACTCAACCACCATTGACGTTCGCACGGACACATGAACCCACCCAACAGCCCATGGACTCATCCACCATGTACTGCAGCAGCACAGCAGTACTTACAACAACAGTGGTGGGCTGTCTTCAAATAGAAACGGAAAACCAAACTTTACCAAATGTGGGGAGGACCCCCGGTTCGAGTCAATGTCTATGGCACTTTCCTTTCTTAGAGGGTAGCGTGGAGAACACGCCAGGCTTTGGTTTGGATCGGTACGGACGATCCCACGAGAACGACCATAAACGATGATGGGGAGGAAGAGAGAGTGAGTGCGAGGCACGAACCTCGCATTCCTGTCAGCAGTGATTACTTGCCAGGGGACAGTGTCACTGCTGACGACAACAAATAGTCCAGGAATATGGGTGACCACAGTCGTACAATATGGTACGGATATCCATGACCTCGGCGAATGGTGGGACCTACGCGGGACAATACCTATGCGACGGTTGGGTCGAGAACCTGGAACCCACATACATAGTAGTCTAGTCTACGGCTGTCGCTAGGAATTCGCGCAGCACGATATATTGCCACTGTGTCGTCAACTTGTGTGCGTTGCTGGATCCCGGTCCGTCGGTCCGTCGGTCGGTCGCTTTCAGCTACAGCAGTATCTCGAAAGGAGAGAGGAGTTCCTATTCTCTGTTTTTTGGCGCCGGGTGAACTAGAAACTCGCGTTCGCTGGATCCCGGTCAGCCGGTCGGTCGGTCGGTCGGTCGGTCGGTCGGTCGGCCGGTCGGCCGGTCGGTCAGTCGGTCGGTCGGTCGGTCAGTCGACCGGTCGCTTTCAGCTTTCAGCTACAGTATCTCGAAAAAAGAAAGGAGTCCCTGTTTTCTGTTTTTTGGCGCTGCGTGGGTTAGAAACTTGCATTCGCGCGGGATTAAATAAATTAAAAAAAAATAGTAAACCCTCTCAGCACGTACGCGTACCAAGTACCAAGTACGTATATACTGCTGAGACGCAACGTGCGTGTGAGGTGTACTTGTCGGTGGACCTACTTCTACTTCGGTATGTTGGTACCACCTGGGTACCTGGTATCGTATGATATAACGCAGCAACGGCACTAACACGGTTTTCGTATCAGTAGGGTAGAACGGTTTTCGATCGTGATACGGAGGTCACAAACAGAGACATTTCCGCCGGCATTCGCCCCACCCTTACGTATGAAAGCCACAAATAGTGCTAAACCTCTAGGCCTATAATGCCAACAGCAGCAAGCAGCAGTTTCGTGCCATCCACTCGTGTGCCTCCGCTACGTATGCTCGTGCAGCTTTCCACCTGAGGCTGGGAAACAAACGAATGAGCACCGCCCTTCTCGTCTTCTGCTGTATCTCAGAACTGCAATACGTCAACAGTAGAGAGTCTTGACTAGTAGACCGGTCGCAATGAAAACAAGATAATCGCAGCCTCCTTCTTCGAACCTAACCTGGTTATCTTTTCTCATCGTGTACGAACTATTTTATCTTTTGCTGTTTTCAAGGTGCTCGCAATCATGGAACGGCTGGACGTCGCCGTGTCCGACGTGAAACCGGCGCAATTCAAGACCGACGACATCAGCGGCAAGATGCAGGCGCTCTTGGGCGACGCCTCCTTTGCGCAGCACTCCCTCGCCACGGACCAGCCCCTGGGCGCCGCTTGCCTTGTGAGTGCCTATTTACCGAACTAAAGTGGCTGCCGCACTCTATATATATACGATACGAAGTAAAGCGTCCCCCGTTCGGGTTTGGGGTTGTTTCTCCGACTGGCCTATTTTATTTTGTTTTGTCGGAAAGAAATATACCGCTTCTTGGTTGGTTGGTTGGTTGGTTGGTTGGTTGGTTGGTGGGTTGATCGATGATTTGATGATTGATGATTGGCTGATTGTTGAGGGATGATTGATGATTGGTTCATTGATGATGTCCGTTCGTTTTTTGGGGGGGTTTGCTCCACGGGACCTGTTTTTTTTGTTTTTGCTGGAAATAAAGAAACCGCTTCTTGTTTGGTTGGTTGATCGGTGATTGATGATTGGTGATTTGCTGATAGTTGAGTAAGGATTGATGATTGGTCCATTGGTTGGTTGATCGATCCTGATTGGTGATGATTGATGATTGATGACTGATGATTGGTTGATTGTTGAGTGATGCTTGATGGCTGATGATTAGTCTGCCGCTTCCATGACACCGACGTGTTTCGAGTAGAGTATTATATGTACAGCAGTACTCGTAGCATTTTTTCGTTTTCAATCCAATATCAGTTTAGTACACGGAGTACTTCTAAATAACAGTACTTGTTTGGTCTTTTTTGGGGGCACTTGACCGTTTTACCGCTGCTAAAACAAACCCAACTCTAGGATCAAGTAATTTGTCCACGAAATGTATAAGGAGGGCTTGTGTTTACATTTTTTGTTCTTTGATGGTGCAGGCTGCCCTGATCGACCGGTCGAAAGGCAACGGAAGCGACGATGACGACGACGAGAGCGAGGGGGAAGGGTCGGAGACGGCCTACACGCTGACGCAGGGGACGCTGGAGAAGCACCTCCGCCTCGACAGCGCCGCCGCCTCCGCTGTGATGCTCCTGCCCGACCCTTCCCACCCGCACCAGTACGGGAGCTTGTACAACGTCCTCAACAGGTGCGTGTCGCCGCGCTTAGAGGCCTTGTCCCCGCTGTCCGGTGTTGGCGGGGTGGTAGGACTACCACATCTGTGGTGTACAGCTCGGATCAAGCTTTCTTGGCACGTTCATGACACCTTCGTACCACCTTCATCCCTCCCGCCTTCGTGGCACCTTAATAACGCCTTCCTATCACCTTCATGACGCCTTCATGAAATCTCATGAAACCTTCCACACATCGAACAGATCAGATCGTTTCAACCATTCACGATCTGTGTCGTTCAGGGCATACAGATCCCTCGTCGATATGATCTGCATGGTCTAGATCATGCTGCCGAGTGTGGAGCCGTATGATCTGCATGATCTAGCACATGTTTCCTGGATTGTATCTGTATTACTCAGATCCTGCACAACATATCGCACCGGCAGATACCGTACCGACATATGGTATATCGTACCTACAGATATCGTACCGACAGATGTAGGATCTAGATGAGGTACTGTATATCGCGATCTAGATCGTGATCTGTCTGACGTGTGAAAGCTTCCAAGGGTGTGTGTACTGTAGTAGGGTACATACATATTCTCACGTACCCGGGTACCACACCCGGTTTGTATTGGCGATACTCGGGTTTGGACACGGGTATCCGCAGTAGCGTATATCGTATTCTGCTAAGCCCGCCCTTGAGACCCTCATAACGCCTCCGTGACGCCTTCATAGCCGCCTTCGTAACGCCTTCATAACACCTTCGAAAATGCCTCCACAGCGCCTTCGTGACGCCATCATGAAACCTTCACCACGTCTACAAATGGCGCCTTCGTTTCACCTCCATGTCTCCTTCGTGGCAAGTTCGTATCGCCTCCATGACACCTTCATAACGCCTTCGTGGCACTTCATGACACCTTCATAACGTCTTCATCCCGCCTTCCTAACACCTTCATCCCACCTTCATAACGCCTTCATACCGCCTGCATAAATGCGGTGACAGGTGCAAAACGAAGATGGGCAGCCGTTTGCTCGGGCGCTGGCTGCGGCAACCTCTCACCGACAAGGTGAGCAGGGGCGGCGGTAGCGGTAGCGGTGACCGTGGTGGTGAGGACTGGACCCGGGTCTGTGCAGTGTGCACTCATTATCATGGGTGGCAGTAGTCGTACTGTATGATATGGCTGTAGACCCTCGCATCGCTACAATGCCGGGATGCAGCACGTCGGGTTTTCACCGACCAGGCAGACATTGCTTTGCACCAAGCGCGGAGCGGCGTGAGGTGTTCGGCGAGCCACATTAAGGGTGAGCTGCATCCTACTATTAATAATAACCGCTTGTGACGCGAATTTCGGCACTGTGAGCCTACATTGTTGTATACGAATGGCGACGTCAAATGACCGTGGGGCGTGCAAGCCCCTTGATTGTTGCACCTCGCTATTTTTCTCTGGCTTCTGTGTGTGTGTTTTTTTTTGTGCTAGCTCTGTCGCGCGCAAGGACCGGGGAGGGGCAAGCAAGCCCTTGGTTGCTGCGCCTCTCTAGTTTGCTCTTCTGTATGTTTGTTGGGTTTGTATACTACAGTAGCTGTGTCGCGCAAACACACCATATACCATACCATACCATAACATAACATACCATAACATACCATTGCATACCATACCATACCATACCATACCATACCATACCATACCATACCATACCATATCATACCATACCATACCATACCATAC
>JAYJME010001967.1:0-14803 GCA_036873775.1 Costaria costata
AGCTCTACTGCTTACAGTACATGGTAGATACAGCAGTATTATATTCATCTTGGGGGGGGTTGCTGTTGCGCCTTGTTGTGCCTGTGCTACGCTTCTTTGTAGTTCGATATAGTTCATCGTTGGCAGGTACGATAGGCAGGTAGTTTTCGCCTTGATTTCAAGGCTGGAAGGGAGGGGGGGGGGCACTCAAGTTTTTAGTATGTTCCAGGCGAACTACAGCAACTCGTTTTGTAGGAAGCGAGCGATCTGACTAGAGGGAGCGGGCCGGCGGGCGGTTCAGCAGATTAAAAAAAAAAAATCCTCAGGTTGGTGAATCTTCCAAACATTGCCGGAACTCCCACGAGTTATTGTCGGTCGAAACGAGTTGGTTTAAAGGCGGTTGTTACTTTTTGAAGGCCAGAAGCGGAGTGCTCATACGTGTAGCGTGAGGCGTTGACGGGGAAAGCTTGAGACGCGCTCGATCAGAGGATACAAATGGGGGGAGGGGGGCGGGGATTTGAAGAGCAGCTGGCACGGTATGATAATCGTGGTGTATTCTCGACAGGGTCCCACCCGTTCCGACTCGTTTTCGCTTGTACTGATTGATGACCTTGGTGTCTAGACTATGGACCTGTGCTATTTCTGGCTGGTGTTATTTTAGTGCGTTTTTTTGTCATTTTCCACGTTTGTGCACACCGACCGAGAGAGGAGGTGGTGGGCTGGCGGGCATGGCTGTGTCGTTTTGTGCTGCAGCACGAGGAAGCAAGCGTGTGTGCCCCGACTTGCGCGTCGTGCAGCTGAAGCACTTGAGGATTAGGCTGGTGTCCCCCCCCCCCCTGTAAAGCATTGATTGTACGATACCATGGTCATACTTTTCCATTCGCTGAAGAGTGAGGTGTACCTTTACGTCCTTCGAGGCCCGCACGGAATGAATGCCGGGAAAGAAGTGCATAAGTTTTCGTTGTACTTTTGACGCAGCAGTCCCAGGGCATTCATTTCAGTGGGTCCACGCCAACAACCTGTCTATGGTAGAGAGCTCCACAAGCGCCACGGATTGTCGCTTCGAGGTCGGTGATTTTTATTTTTTCTGAGTTTTGGCTTTTGTCTGGGACAGCGCTGTTTAAGTTCGCGTTACGTGGGGTATGGATGAATTTCGTTGGTGGCGTGCCCTTGGGAGTATTTATAACCCACCCACCTCTATTATACCATATACATAGCTTGGGTGCGCTGCTACTGTGTGGCGCACTTTTCGTTTTGAGTCAGCCGCCCAAGTTGTTAGCTTGGTTCAAGTCAAGGTTGGTGGATTTTTTGTGGTTTCGCCGAAGCAAAGAGTAGGAGCCTTACCCTACAGAGTATGTAGCTGAGGATTTTTAGCTCTAGGCTCAGTAAGACGTGACCACGAAAACCCAGCGGGTGTGTATGGGGGGCAGCTTCTAAATCCTTTTATATTTAACTATGGGTATGTAACTTTGCCGGTATTGGTTGCCGTTATAGCTTGCAGTTGTCTTGTTTGTTGTTGCCTTTTCGTTGATTTGACGTGGAGAAATTTGGCAGGGAAAAAAAAGGTTTGGTGGGCGAGGGTACACGAATCGGGTACGAATGCAAGTGAAATGCAGGCGCCCCGGGTTGGTACGGTTACATAGTAGTACAACTATAGTGCGATTAGTTGCGTTCTTGTTTGGACGAATTAGCCGCGAGAGGCCAATCTCCTTAGGTGCCATATGATCATATGATTTTGCCGATGTAAGTTAGTGGTTGACAATGTGGAGGACCCTAAGCCTTAGATTGTGCGCCAATGTAGGTAATGCCTTAGGTAATGCCTTAATAGGTAACAAGAGCATTATGCGCCAGGAAGATATACGTATTCTCTGCTGTTAGTATTTCACCGTAAACGGCATCATTTTTTTCCGACCCCAATAATACTAGACTACCCCGTTGTAACGTGCTGGGTACAAAGTACCCATCAGTACCGGACTGTTTGTGTACTGGTAGAGCAAGTTTCTCCCTGCTCGAATGCCGAGGGAATCGGGGCATATTTCAAGAGGCGAAAACCGCTACGCAGGTCACTCCGATCACGTGGGTGGAGAGCCAGTAGAGCAATCCTACGCGATGAGTACTTGGGGTTTGTTTTTGTGTTTTCGGTACGCGCATTATGACGTCCGTCACTTGTTGATTCTACACTATTAATAGATATCCTTGGCGGCACTGGGATGGGGGGCGGGCGGTACACAAGAGTGGGCAGGCAGGCTAGTCTGCCATGGCCTCGCCAATCGGCTGGTTGGTTCATCTCTAGCTTGGTTGCTGTAGGTCCAAGCAGATCGAGCACTCTCGCCGGTCTTACTGGTGAGGCGCCGATTAGAGACCTACCAGGTATCGATGAGCAAGGCGGCTACATGGTGGCCGTTGTGGATGGTCGGAGTGGGCGAAGACGGATAAAAAATGTCGGCGACCAAAACGCACGCCAGACGTCTCGCTGATCCCGAAGCATCGACGAGAGTGATGCACTCACGGACTGCGGAGCATCTTGGGAGATTAATTTGCTGCCGAACCCAGCCAGACCTTGCCTCGGTCACAAAAACGAATAGAAGTGCATTCTCGCTGGTTTCCACCGTTCATTCAACAAGGGGCTTCGTCCAACAAGTATCACGACATTGCGGATGCACACGTGGGCAGCAAGAGCTCGTGTGAATTCTCGAAATTTCATATACAGTACGTATACTGGAAAAGTTTCGGGCGGCCTCGGCATAAAGCTGTGCTGGTAACTCAAGCCTCTGCGTTCGCTTAATATTACCAAGGTATTTTTTAAGCACGCATTACATACACCCCGGGTTACCATCCCCCTTATATCCGCGTAGTGTCTTGCATAGTGTCCCTGTATAATCTATCCGCCCTTCCTTCCAGTGACACGAGGCCAACTAATCTCGTGATCCCAACGAACGACAATGCAATAAATGGTCAAAGCTGCACAAGACGCGGCAAAGCCATGGCTATGGCTACCCTACCCCCCGCCGCCGCCGCCGTTGGAATACTGCTCATAATGCAGTGGCTACTGCAATAGCAGTGTGACAAATCGCACACCCGATGGGACCCATAACCGCAGTTGCTGCCGCTGTCGCCGCGGACAGTTGGCTTATCTTCCTATCTCCCTCGCCTGCTGGGTCTGTTAGCATTATTAGCATTGCCATCGACAGCCTTGCAATAGGACAAAAACAACGGCTGTCCGAGCACGTCGGGCAGGTGGATCCACCCCGCCGAAAGCTTGAGGTCCCCCCACGCCCCGGCCGTCGACGTCTGCACGTCGCAGCTGCCCCCTGTCTTCGGCTGGACTTCAACCTGTAGGGGGTCAGGGTATGATAGGCACGTCATGCCACAGGGGTGAGTTCAGGCAGAGCTAAGGTTTCCAGCCAGGCACTCTACAGACGCATCGCAGAAGATGTGGGTCGTCTTGAATTATATTCCATCAAACAGGTGCCATGCCGGAAGACTATACCGGTCGGTTTTGCCTGGTGCCATAGGTCATACCCCATGCCATGGGAAGGGAACCGCGGGCCTACAGATAAGAACCAACGCTTCTTTCAATATTGGTCCTTCCCATCATTGCAACCTCCACCTTAAGGTTACAGGGAAAATAGATAGAAGGGCTAACGGATCACGGGCTCCCACCGCGGCGCATCCACCGTTGCAACGGTCCAAGTCTCAACTACCGTAACCCGGTATTGATAGGTAACTTGCGTGGGTGGGTCAACATTCAACTCCCAAGTTTTAAAGTAGCTTACTGAACGGGGCCACAGAGGTGGCGGCTCTTCCAATGCAATTCAGGGTAAGAAATCGTGCACCACGCGAGAGTAAGCACGCCGAACTATCACACCAACAAGTGTCCCCAAGTGTTCTTATGTGTCTCCTGGCGTCGCCGAAAACGAGAAAGCACTACAGTATGTATTACCAGGTACATGATAGCTGGCGAGATTTCATGAAAATCGAGGGACGGTGGGCACGCTGAACCCTCTGCCGATACGCGATAAAAAATCACTGTCATGTGCCGGAGGGAAGACGACAAGACACCTGTGACCACAGCTTGTTAGCTTGTTAGGAAGGTTGTACAATACGAGGGTGAAACACTCAAAGGGTGTGTTTAGTAGGCATGTATTCTAGCGGTACCTGGGTACATATAATACTCTGGGGCTACCTGGGTATATATATACACACCCGAGTATGACCAAACAACCAGGTTAAGTACCAAGGCAACCCTATCGATACTAAAACAACTCTTGAAAACCTCTTGCGTGTTTGCTTGGAGAGTAAACGTTGACGAATACAAAGAAGCGCCTCAACAACTCACATCCTTAAACCCCAGCGGTCGATGAAGGAACGGGTGCGCCGCCTTGTACACCGCCTCCTTCACAGAAAACCTCAGGAGCACCTCCTCCTCTGCCGTTACCCCGTCAACGCCGCCCAGGCTGCCGCACTCCCTCGCCGTCAGCACCCGTCGTCGGAGATCCGCACGCCTTCGCACCGCCGGCAACTCAATATCGACACCTGACAAAACACGCGTTGAGAAAAAAAAGAGCGCTTCCTGGTGAAGACATGTCGTGTTCGGAAGAAGAGTCCTGCCGACGACGCCAATGTGAGGCGCACATCTCGGGCGGGTATTCTCGCTTGTGTGCTTGTGGTGTGCAGGACACACCGAGGCGGGTCTGTACCTCGGGTCTACACGGAACGGAGTGGCAGACCTTGGGTGTGACCTTTAACTTGTGATGTATAATGAGGCGGTACTGTCTAGGAGTAGGGGACCTAGTATTTACAGGTCTTGCCTCATTCAGCTTGTCTCGCGCTCTTCCTGTCGGAACAAGATCGACTACAAATACTGGTAGACTTTACTGCTAGTGCTCACACACAACATGGGCCCAACACTCAAACTGTCGTAGAGTGCGTTGCTGCTGAGCGTACGAGTAATGCTGTCAGCATCTCGGGGAGATCGTGGCGGGAGGCATGCAACCGCCACTGGGAAAACAGCAGGTCATTGTCTGATCGAAGTCCGCGCGTATGTGTCATACTCATATATATATCTGCGTGTTGCAACCGCTCCACGCTGCACACATATGAATATGAACAGTATAAAGGCCAAGACACCAACACCGACCTACGGTCAAGAGGCACCCGCATTTTCAACGGCATCCCGGAAGCTTACGCGTACCAGCCCTCCGGTTCTTGCTGGACTCTTGCCTCGACAGTTCGCGGTTGGTGTGTATCATACTCGTATATAACACCGGACGATCGTATGTAAAATATATACCAGGTATTGTATACGGAAACTCAGACTGGTGTTGTGTCAATCCTGTTATGTACCATGGTATATTGGTTGTTACATTTTTAGCGGTTTCCTCAACCTTTTGTCTTCTGGTCTTCGTTTCCAAACTGTTCATGGCGTTCCAAAAACATGTTGTATACACTATACGCAATCTTGCCGAGACTCAACCAAACCGGTCGGACTCTTCAGAACACGGAACCAAGCAACCGTATTTATTATTTATAACATAATACGTGGATTACGGATGTTACCAAAACAAGGAGGCCGTTTCATTGCAGCGACGTTCGAACCTTAACCCCTTTAGGGCCGGAAACGGTTTTTGGGGACAAAACTACTTGGAAATAGTGTGGGATACTTTTTTGGGGTAGTGAAAGTGTCGAGATGTCAATACTCCTCAAACTGCTGCTACTGCAGAACGAGCGTTTTCCTGGCATGCTTCAGCATTGAAAAATTACCGTATTACGGGCAGCTGACAGCAGCCAATAGGGTCGCGTCTGATCAGAGACAGTTGATATTTGATACTACAGCAGTTGCAACAGCATTACTGGAATATTCTAGAATATTACGTAGAGCCTTCAGTTAAGATCCAGCAGTATCAACGGTAATACATACAGAATACTAATATTAATAGTCTACTTCGAATTTTAATAGAATAGTTGTTGCAAGCGCGTCGGCTGGTGATGTTCTGTTTTGTTTCTTTCGTACAATGTGTCATGTATAAGAAGCAGACTTGAAGCGAGTATCATACAAACGCACAAAATCGTGATATATTAAGCCTGGTACCTGGTATATAAGCTATTGTAATATAATAGTACTGCTGTACCGCAGTACAGACCCATGCTACGATAGAGGTGCACCTTTTTTTTTCTGGGGCTCTTAACTTTAGTAGATCCATATCACACCCGAAAACTATTTTCGAGTAAACTGGAATGGCAACCCGATGAGCAAATCCACGGACTAGTCACTAAACAGAATCAAATTGTTACACGAAATTGACATTCGGACGATTTTGGGTTAAGGAGCCTCATTATTCAGAAACAAAAAAGCCAAAAAGTGCAACCTCTATCGTAGCACGCGTCTACAGACTAACACGTTTGTTTTCACAAAAGAGTTACAGGAACTCGTCGCGCGCACCTAAGTGTCCTTCGCACCCAGACTGGACGAGAGCCACAGCCATGTGGTGCTTGTGGCTGATAGAGGCAGATACCCCCTTCGGCAGGACTGGAGCGCCATCTTTGTTGTGCAGGATGGCTGACGTCGCAGCTGCTGCAGCCTCCGACATGCCCTCAAGCGCCCGTCGAATAGCCAGCCGCCCCCCCAGGAATCCCAGCTGCTCACACGACATCAAACAGGGTAAAGCAGAGAGTAAGAGGTCAGTTGCTGCAGGCATGTGAGAGGTGATGGTTTTCGGTTAATGTCGGCCAAAAGTGATACTTCCAAGTATTACTAATAACAAGTAACCCCTTTCGGACTTGGGAGTGAACCGTTAACAATGTCGAAAACGGATGACGATCACAGAAGCATCGGCCGCACGAAGAGGCCTAACACACTAGTGACACTGGTGACACACTAGTGACAGCACTGCTGGGATAAGAGATGCATCCCAAGTGCAACGGAAGGAGATATACAGCACACGCTCTGCAATGATGATATGATATGATATGTGTACTCTGTTGCACGCTAACCCTAGACGTTTGGTATGACCGTAGTCGCAGCTTTTTGTATATAGGTGTGGAATATCATATTGAACATATGACAGGAAATCTGGGGTTTGTGGGGCGGGAATTGAATGTCAACATACATTGAAGGCATGTTTGGATAGGGGATACAAACAATAGATAAAGCGAGCGTGAGTGAGGTTGAACCTGCATTCAGGAGAGAGATAAGGACTAGACGGGTACTGCTGTTAACTATGAATAGGGCCCAAACAGGTTCATCGAATAATAGTGCTTGCATTTTCATACTCGTAATAGTAGGCCGGCACCCACCAGTGCCTTACCGCCAGTACCACCGGCATCCATCCACCGGCACGCTATTAATATTATGATTAATGCAACCACCATTGTTCTATAAACCCTGTTGGGACACTACTGTTGTACTGGTACGAAGTAGTCTACCCGTCTACGTACTACAACTGCTGTAGTCCTTACCTCACCAGCACATCAGCACACATTACACGACAAAACAAGTCGTACATGTTTTGTAGCACTTGCGACACGCCACGAGAGCTTGTTCAGAAAAACGCAGTACGCACGAGTTCGTATAATGGTACGGAGTACGTAACACTGCTGAAAAAGCCAACGAGCAAGAGTAAGAAAGTAACCTGTTTCACAGCTCTAGTATACGTACTCGTAGCTTGTTCTCAAAACCTCCTCTCTGTAAGCGCACGAGGGGCGATGCTTACTACCAGGGTATATATACCAGGTAGCACTCACTACCCACTAGACCTAAGAGTCCTTGATGATCATGATGATGATGATGATGGTGATGATGAGTATCTGACATTAGCTCATGTCCCTGAAAGCAGCCCATGGTCAAAAACCAGGCTCAAAAAAAGAGTCAGTATCCCGCGATACTACTGAGGTCTCCTGCCGGAGTTCGATTCTCATCGAGGATGGGCATTTCGGCAAAAATGGAGACTATTAATATGCCGATAGCGCCTAGCGTGTGTAGGCCCAATTCGACGCGAGTCGACGGGGGAAGAAAAAGCTGAACTCTCCTCGCGATAAAAATGCAAGGCACATACCATAGTGGGGAGGGGAGAGAAGAGCCTGTGTTTTGCGCCCGGAACTGAGTTACTATCATAGCTAAGGAGGGAGCTGGAATAGAACATGTCGTTGTGGATGGGAGGTTGAACTAATTATTTTTTTGGTTTTGGGGACGAAAAATGGGAAGGAAAAATAAATAAATAAATAAAACATCCTCAGTGCGACCGCCATTCACACCATGAACAAAGGCAGTGTACACAGACGAGGTCAGCGCCCCACACATACCGGGTACCGGTACCAGGCACGAAGTACCAGGTACCGGTACCCTCCTCTCGTCGAATCGAGGAGGTCGAAGCAGCAGGAGGGGGTGTACCAGGTACTGATACAAAGGACGAGATTGTCACTTCTTCTATTGCTGTAAGCCTACCTGGTTGGTATACCTGGTACAAGTAGTACTGCAATACTCGTACTCTTCGCAAGCTGTCGTTATGTTATGAAAGAAGAGTACGGTATGTGTGTGTTCTTCACATGTAAACCGTTCTTCTACTCGTCGACATCCAGCACACCCATTGTCCGTGCTGATTTTTTACCCTAGGAGAAACACGCTCCGTGGTCACAAACTACGACACAGAGATAATGCATTACAAAAAATGCATCGTACCACGCACTGTCATGCCAGCGTATTGGGTACGACAGGCACAACACCAATTCCTACGCCAGATGTAACATCAGCCGTAGCCGTCGACCAGCGACGTAAAGTCAACTAACTGAGGGTTTATTTTCGGATGGCCCGCAATAAAAACGCCACCATACTTTACCAGGTACCAGGTGCTACAGGTACGTGATATTAACAGAGATTCCGAACGATGCTCAATTACGATGACGATGTACTGCTGTCTGCTGCTGCATAATATGATACCCCAGGGTCCAGGGTAGCTACTACTGCAGTCCAGTGTACCCTAGCTGGGTACCCTGGCTGAGTACCTGGTCTAGATACGTAACGAACGCCGCTGGCAGTTATAATACAGGCAGTAGTTGGCAGGCAGAGCGTTCCTCATTCCAACCACCATATTATACGGGTCGTCTGTGCATCCCTCCCATGTCAAGAGTGCACTGCTCGCCTTCACAAAATAGCAGCAGTGCATCCGATTCCCTGGCGATCGTCACCCGAACCCAAACCCTAACCCTAACCCCGAGTCTAACCCACCTGTAAAGTCGGTGGCAATGCTAGGCAGTAGGACACCTCCTCAGGCATCAGTTCCTCCTCAGCTGCTCTCAAAGTATCCTTCGTCAAGGCCGAAGGAAGCGCCACCCCGACGCATCGACCAAACGGCAGGGCTTTGTCCATCGCCGTCAGTAACGGCGACGGTTGCAGGTGAGAAGCTGGGGAAGTCACTCGCTCCTGTGCGTCTGAGTGGAGTGCGCTCGGTCTGCACCGGCGCAGCCCCTTCCTTCGAGGCACTTCGGCACGGCTAGCATCAGAAAACGAGGAGAAAGCCGGTTTCCGACCCGGCATACAGCAGTTGCGGACAGCCGTGCTGACGGGCCGCAGCTGGTGCATCTGGTGCACGCATATGGCCATTGACAGGGCGGAAGAGTCGCAGAGCAGGAACACGAAGGCTAGCGCTGCCCAAGGGCAAACTACGAGCTTGCGCCTCATCGGTTTCAGTGAGGGTATCATCGAGTATTCCGATCAGTACTCCGTCCTCTCCAGGGTTTCACAAGAAATTCGGAGGCAGTAGGCTAACGGGGTTTCTGGTCTACGAGAAAAAGGGCAAAAGCGGCCCAGCGCGGCTCAGAGCAGAGTGAGACCGGACGGGGCGAAATCGATGAGGCAGGTGGCCTCGAACCCACTGTCGACGCCATTGATACTGAGGGAGGGGTCGTCTTGCCGAATCGGCCGGAAGATTGCTCCCGATGAAGGATCGTAGTTTTCAAACGGACTGGGCTCGGTTGCCTACGAGTTGATGGATGCCCCACACTCGTCTGTCTCTCTCTCGCTCTGAATGAGGTGCCCAGCAGCACCCGTTCCTCCCAAAGATGAGGTATATAAGTGCGTGACGTATCAAGGGTTATGACTCGGAATTGGGTGCCCATCCGCCTTGCACTGGGTCTATGAGGCCGTGTTCGACATGTGTGGCTGCCGATGCTGGTGTTATCTAACCTTTGGAGCGAACAATGAAAAAACGCACGCAAAATACTCTGAGGGAGGCTCCTATACTCTGTACAGCTGCTAGCACTATTAATAGTAGTACCTGGCACCTTCGTAGAAAACAAACAACAAACAGCAGAACAGCAACAGTCAGCAGTATTCTTGACTCTGACTTGACTTTACCTTTTGCACACAGCGGGCACAGGCGACACAGGTGGCAATACGTACAGCAGCAGCAGTAGATCGAGTACGAGTGTACGAGTAGTATGATCGTGCGTACTTTGAGCCTTTTTCTTGCTGATTGCAATGGGATTTTTCAAAGAAAGGTTGTCAGATTACCCACCTATACCACCCAGTACCAGTCGCTTCGGCTTACATTATAATTTATCTCGCGGGTACTTACACTACTCCAGGCACTCGTGAGTATACTCATCAAGTCATTTCAGCTTACAGAGTACTTCAGGCACTCGCAAGTACTCGGTCATTTCAGGTTGAAGTACTCCAGTCACTCGCGAGTACTCAGTCAGTCATTTCAGGTTCAAGTACTCCAGGCACCCGCGAGTACTCAGTCTTTTCAGCTTTGCAAGTATTCCAGGCACTCGCGAGCACTCACTAATTTCACCTCCTGGGTTTTCCAGGCACTCGCGAGTACTCAAGTCATTTCAGCTTGCAGTACCCCACGCACTCGCGAGTATTCAGTAGTTTCCGCTTACAGAACAACAGGCACTGGGTCATTCAAAATGACTGGTACTCACGGGTAATTGACTGAGTACCAATGACTGGTACTGGTACTCTGACGAACTTCGGAATTTTCCCTTTTTCTTTTTCCTCGCTGCGACGTGCACGTGTTTGTTGGTCCGCTCGAATACTTACAGTACGTCGTAACGGCCAACGGGCATACATACGTAGCACACGACAGCTGCACAAAACATCTGCCAGAGGTACTTACTTCTGTCCTATATTTTAGCGAAGTGTAAACGGTGTACCACACAGCAGTAGTAGTAGTATTAAAAACTCTCATAAATATTTATTTGACAGCTTGCTGTGGCTCATCGCCGAGGCACCCCCGCAGGACTGCTGTTCTCTTGTCGCTGTCTCTTCGCTCGGTCATTATTTGCTGACGTAGCCAACTGCCCACAGGCCGAACTCTCTTCGTCCCCCCTGGAAAGAAAAAACACGGCAGCATGCGGTGGAGACGGAGTTCCTTTCTTGGGTCAGAGGGTTTGCCGACGGATAATACGCAGCGAAGCCCTACAAAGGTGCCCACTGTCAGAACATCAAGGTATCGCATCGTAGACAGGACAACAGGTGCTGCATGCAATTTACCAGCCATCGCCAGTCTCGCGCAACATATTGGTGCAGAGTAGGAACTGAGTTGGTAACAAAAGCACAAGCTGGGGTCCAAATCTCCCCACATTCCTTCTTGACCGTTAACATACTGCATCTACAATAGCAACCCTCCTCGAATATGCCCTACCAGGTACTTCGTCAACCCTCACCTAGCCGTTCTTATCGTCGCAATGAGACCTTCCTCCGTAAGAACCCTCTGAAACTCCTCCACCGCTTCTTTGCTTGACGCGCGAAACAAGGCGTGGCCCGTATCGTTGTACGGGAGCAAGTTGACGCTCGCACGCGTCGGCAGTGGTCTCAGCAATACCGCCAGCGCCCTCGCCAGCTCAGGGCTGTCGTTGACTCCGTCGATCAGCACGACCTCGATAAACAAGTGCTCTCTTCTCCTAGACTTCAGAACGTCGGCAAAGGCGTCTCTGTGGGAGCAGGCATTCATTCCGGAGCGTCAGAGTAGGGGCGGCAGAGGCCCGGGAAAGCGTTGGGTATGAATATCAGGAGGTAAGCTGCGGGGAACACGATCCTTGCCACCTGCGTTCGGGGTTTTTCTGGAAACACGGGAAAATAACCAGAAAATAACCCCTTGGTTGAGGGAGACACAATAGTTTTCCTGACACCACCCATTCGTTTAACACCATTTGTTGGCGTGCTGGGTGTGCTGTTGGTTGACACCAGGAGCGTGTTTGTAAACGAGCCCCAAGCGCTGGATGTCCTCGCTGGGCGTGACAAACTGCATTCACCATTAAACAAAAACTCAGCACGCTCGCAGCTACGTCCTCACCTCAATTCGGTCATCTTGTGCACGGTCGTGGGAACGAGTAATCGCCGCACCTCGTCCGTAGGCGCGTGAACCGACCATGCCAGGCGAGAAGGCATTCCTTTCATCCTCCGAATGGCGGCAGGGGAAGGGCCAACCGTCGACACAGAAATTTTACTCTTCGCCATGGCGAACGCGTGGGGATGCGTGAGAACCTCCAGGGACCGGGTCACCGCGAATGGGTTGTCCAGCGGCTCCCCCATGCCCATGTAAACCACGTTTGTCAAGGGGGGCTGTTCGGGGGGAGGATTGACGGGCAACGTTTGCGTAAAACGGGCGTGGTTGAAGGGAGGGAGAGGTTGGTCCAATATTATCACGGTCAGCGTTGGTCCAACGCCATGCTCCGAGTGTTGAAGTTGAGCGTGTTGTTCAAACCTGTAGTGTGTAATAGGGAGACGCCTCCTAAGGTGAGCAGGCTAGGTACGCCACACAGAACCTGGATTTTTAGAGCACAAAACTCGGATCTTTACGAGTACAGGGTTTCCTTTTAGAGTCACGGTGTGTTCTGCCCAAATACTGGTGTAGAAACGAGAAGCGGCTACGGTAGTGACAGGTCGCAGCCATCATGTAAGGCATGATATAAGCCCGTGGGTGCTATTACGGGGACCATAGTAAATAGGACCAAATATTGTTGGCAAAAATAGGGAAGTATACAGGTTTTGGTGTCTACAGTAGATTATATTGTGTCTACAGTAGGTACTATTAACTATGGACCAAATGTTGTTAGCAAAATAGGAAAATATACAGGTTTTGGTGTCTACAGTAGGCCCTATTGTGTCTACAGTAGGTCCTATTAACTATGGTCCGCCGTAATAGAAAGAGGGCACCGCTCACCATCCCATGCTCCCTGGCTGCCTTGCGGGCAAAAAAAACTTGGCCCAGGATCTCCCCTGCCGTCAGATTCCGCACAAGGCCCATCTTCCCTGTCATGCAGAACTGACAACCCTTGGCGCATCCTATCTGGCTCGACACGCACACCGTGGACCTGTCCATAAGGCACGGCGCAAAATGCATACTTCGAAGTATAAAATATCACAATACGAGTATAGATCAAAAATCAACCGCCTCACACCTGCAGTTTGTATATACTCGTGCGACAAAGAAAAGCAGTTGTTTGTACCGACAGTAAATACAGTATATCAAGGAAGGAAACTAGAACAAGTGTTTGGGATTCTGAAGCGAAGGCGGATTGCGCATATACATACATGGTCAGCCGTCGAACCTGTGGCAGGTTTACACCTGTCGCATCGTGCTACAATACAACGGAGCAGCGGGTGCTGTAGTCGACCGCTAAGTTCTAGCGACTGAAAACACCTGCAGCACACTAAAAAGCTCGATATGCTTAGGAGCTAAAATATCCACCGCGAATTTATCAGGTAAAAGCTGCCTTGAGCCCTTTTACCAGTGCAGTGTAGAGACACATGCATCTGACTCTAAGTCCAAGTAATATGTCCCCAAAACGGGACTGCTCTCTTAACAGTCCTGAAGGGGTTAACAGATCGGGTTGCTGGGGTAGGGGATGTGCCCGAGTTGCAAAGCAGGAGCAGGGAAATTTAGGGCGCGCCAGCAGCATGGTGATGGCTGTACTGCTTGGACGCTCCCCCTACGAGGCGCTTGACAGAGTACCGCCTTCCTCGTTTTTTTGGCCGCTGTACCTGGCTCCCGCAAAAGGGTTGATCTAGGGTGCTGCGCTCAAACGGTGGTACCACTGCTGTTGCACTCGAAACCTCCCCGCCGCTGCCACTGAATGGTGTTGCACCCCAAGAACTTTTGTGTTTCGCGTGGAAAACGTGCGACATGCAAAGTTGTCGCGCTCTGTTTTTGATCGAAGTGCTGCCTGCTGAAAAAGTGCGTTGGTCGCAACAATGACCGCACGACCGCTCTACCTTGCAGACAGCGACAACGGTGTTGCAGTACCCATGATCTGGATTTCGTTCGAGAAGGTGTTGTACCGCAGCAGTACAGTAACGCAACTTCAGCAGGGCATCTTTAGCAGAGAGATATCATACGCCGACCATCGACCATGCTACTTCAGGTCCCGGAGATCTCGTCTCAACATATCAGCAGACAAACCGTACGTAACGTACGTGCTACACTCTTCTGCTTTGTTACGTACTGGTACCAAGCATTAGTATTTCATACCAGTATCAGGGTATCTACATCAGGCCTCAGAGCTCGTCTGTCGATGCACGCGTACGCAAAGCAACACACACCTTGACCCACTGAGACACGGGATGACAACCGTTTCTACCTCCAAGCCGTCTTCCAACCTCACCAACAGCTTCCGTGTTCCGCACGAGGAGACCGACTCCTGCACCACCTGTGATATAAGCACGTCGAATTCGAATGTACAGAGTACAATACCAGAGAACGGACAGAGAACAGCGATGTGTGTGTTCTTCACATTAAACCGTACTTCTACTCGTCGACATCCAGCACACCCATTGTCCGTGCTGATTCTTCACCCTAGGAGAAACACGCTCTGTGGTCAC
>JAYJME010001968.1:0-14802 GCA_036873775.1 Costaria costata
CACGTCACCTCGCTCTCACCAGTCGACTCCAGCCACTTCCCACTGCGCCCCGTCGGGCCGGCTGATCTTCGATGCTGCCGCCCCTCCCTCCACACCCGAGAGGGTGGTCGACTGTAACCCTCCTGGCTCTGCTGAGATCCGCATGAAGTCGGAGCTAACTTCGCCTATCAAGGCAATCAGGCACCTGACGACGAGCTCGGGGTGCCCGTCAGGCTCGCCACCGCAGCAACAGCTGCAAGAGCGGCGAGTTAGCCAGGAGCAACAGGAGCAGGCCCAACAGCAGCTTCAACAGAAGGTGATGCACCCCCCCCCTCACCGCCTCGTGCCCCGGCCTTTGATGGGTCATGGTCTGCGTTACCCCCGGAGCTCAGGGCTCATCTTGTGCGGCATTGAGAGATAATCTCCTCCAGCTCGGCTGCCAACTCGGCCGAAGGTTCGGCCAGTCGTGCCACAGCTGTCGAGGAGACCCAGCATAGAGGTCGATAGGGCGGTGGAGCTGGAAGCTGCCTACATCACGACGGCTCGCCGCCGCAAGGAGCGACCGGAGGCATTGGTCGCCTCCGTCCGATCTGCTGATTGTGACGTCACGGCAGCCCTCTCGTCGACTGTTCGCGCCCACGACAAGATGTTTTTGGCCAAACGATCCGGGATGGCCTCGACCAACCTCTATTCCGACGCGCCACTTCCCAAGGCGCCCGGGTCTTCGGCTCCTACGGCGGTTCCAGCGCCAGTCCGGACATAGCCGGTGGTGCCTCGGACATTGGGGACCCAGGCACAGCAGGAGGCACCTCCACCATCGGGGTCTACGGCAAGGTCATCCACCGCCACAACGACCTCGGCACCGCAGCTTTTCCGCCGGGATTCGGCACCGGTGGCCAAACTCTCCACGATGGTCACCCGTTTGGGCCGACTCCCTCCAGGCGCAGCACCTCTCGCCCCTGTCTCGGGGACGGTGACAACTCGTGCCTAGCGGGTCAGTGACAACGATTGTTTTTTCAGGCAGTGTGCTCTGCATGGCAGATCGACTACGAGCGTTCTCGGACATCCCCGCGCAAGGTGCGGTGAACAGCGCCCACGGCCTTTCGAAAGAGCTCCGGTGCACGGACCGCGTGGTAGGAGACCAGTGGGACCCCTCTCAAGAGGACCTCTCGGTCGCGCCGAGGCGTGGACGCTCATGAAGGGGGAAACATTGGACGAGCAGCTGCGCGCTGATGCCCTCATGCACATGGTGTCGGTCCTACGGCGCGCCCACGACCACTCCGCCATCCAATTTTCTGGCCCACATCTAGGGAGTTCAAGGTGGAAAAATCGTCTCGTTCGTGCGTTGACCGCAAGGAGCGCCGTACAGGGGGCTCTCACTGTGACCATCGGGAAGGAGGCTCGGGAGCCGGCAGCAGCAGTGGTGGACGCTCACATCGGTGGACCGGGGAAGGGTGTGGCTCTCGTGGAGGGGGACACGGAAGTCGCCCGGGGCACCAAGCCAAGGGAAACCGAGGCAGGGCAGGGCAAGGCCACTCTTCGGGTGGCGACTACGGAGGGAGCCGGCCCCAGCCCTCACGAGGCGGCTCCAGCTCTTCGGAGGAGAAAGGAAGGGAGTCCGAGGTCGCCGTGGGCTGCGGCAAGAGGCAAGTGGTACCCTCTTTGGTTGATGTGGCTTCCTCCACCAATGTTCTTAGTCGCCTCACCTTAACCGTGTTTCATTCAACGTAGCTCACGCTCGCACTGCCGCAGTAGAAGCCACTGCCGAGGCTGCCGCTATCGCGCACGACGCTGCCGTGCGTCGCGTGTACAGCTTGCCCATCAAGAACGTCGATTGCATTTCTTGGTTGGCCTTTTCTTTCTCCGTTATCCCCGGGGACGTCGCACAACAACTTACGCGCTCGCTCAAATCTCCCCGTCTGACATTCTCACGACGACCGCAGCCCCGAGGGCGTGAGCAGCCCCATCTGGGTCCCAGCGTGGGAGCGGCCCCTCAAGAAAGCATTCATGCGCGCGATGACCCCTGACAAACCTTCTACCTTCGCCTTCACTTCTATGGTGGATACAGTTTTCGCCCTGGTTACGCGAGCCTTGACGGACGGAGCCACGGGGCTGGACGAATTCATTGTTCTGCTGTGCCTACTCTGCAAGAGGCCGCGACAACAAGAGACTGGTTCGTCGCATATATGTTTCTTCAGTCTTGCCGCGACGTGCAACGTCTGCGGCATCTAACCAACGCAACAACCTGCCGTTTTTCTTCAATCTCATCCAGATGGGACGATGAAGTATACAATCTCGATATGTACCTCACTCAACTTGTATTTTGGAGACCCAGACCGGAGAACTATACTAAAACCAATTAAACAACGCCAGCTGGGTACACATATCGTACGCGCAGACATCTCACCCCATCCGCTGGTTTGTTTTTCCTTTTGTCATGGGGAGGAGTGTGGTGTTGCTCCCTAGTGTTGACCCCTGCCTAGGTACGCAGCGCCCAATCAAGAGCCGCGATTGGCGCGCTGAAGGAACCAAGGGCAGCGGAGGTACTGATGCTGCTGCTGTCGAGCAGCGAAACGCCTCCATTGCCGTGCTTGGGACCGGTAACAATTTTGCCTCGCGTGTGTGTCGGGCTTTTACGTGTTGCACGGCTTAGTTTCCTTTGCGCGTGCATATTGTACAGTTTCCAGCGTCTTTGTTTTAGCTTCTACCAGGTATGAACAAGCAACAACATGAAGTTTGTGATGGTGCGAATGAAAATTCGATTTGGCAAAGTTCTCTGCCTGTCGCGAAAGGTTGCCGCCCGACTGTCGGAGGGTGTTGCCGTCGTTGAAGTTGCAAGGAACAGTCAGATAATTGCTAACCAGAGGTAAATAAACTGATAATAATAGAGGGTCTCGGTTGATAGGTTGCTGCAGTGATGTGATCAGCTGAGCTACTGCTGAAGTAACGAGAAGATATAGTGTTAAAGAGCTACGGGTAAGAAACCGGGTAGCTACGAAATACAAAATAGGTTTGGAAGAGCTACAGTGGAAAGCCAGACAATTAAGAAGATTGAAGCGGCGAACAGCCGGGGCAAGTCCCCGATTGTTCCAGTTCTCGCGAATCGTGGTTGATGGCTACTTAAAATCTAGCGGAAGTTTACCGAAGGGCCCAGCTAGTGACCGCCCACTGCACACGAGTCTATAGTTCTTTCTATACTATACAGTAAGATACGAGCGCCAAAGAAGTGGGCATGTGCCAAGGTGCCAAGTCGCGGCGGGGCCTATCGCCTATGTACATAGTGATAGACCGTTTTTTGTTGTACCATACTACAGTAGACAATAGGTCAAACGTTATCCATGCTGTGGTGCTGCCTCGCCTGCTGCTCGTTAGTTAGTTCGTGTTTGGTTTTTGTTGTTTTATCGATCTTACTCTGATCAGCACAGCGCACTAACTCAGAGCGGACGTATATCCCGGGTGATGGCCACTCGCTGTGGCAGAGGGCGCCATCTAACGCAATACTATGAATTTTTTTTATGAAGGCGCTAAGTAGCCAGGTCAATCCTCGGAATATTTACCGTCGGGTAGAAGTCTGAAGATATGTGTGGTTCACCGACGTGATATGGCTTTTGAACGTTTGCGTTGAACGAAGCCGTTAGCGCCACAAGATCAAATACCGTTTGCCTTCGAACAGCATACACCACGTAGAAATAGGTCACTATCAAGCAAACAAGTATCGGGTTTCAAGGGCACGTTGTTGTGTTTTTTCAAAATTGTTTATATATAACACCGTTGCTGCAGGCCATCCAGGGGACAACGAACCCGTACAATATCGTGCGGCGTGTGGCCGCCAGGTTGTTCCCTCTCAACCCGTGATGTCAGCTGGGTTTGCCAGCACCACAAATGCAAATGCTTCGTACACCATTAACGGTTACCGCCAAAAGGTTACCGACTACCGTATTATTGTTTTACCGTTTACCACGCCGTAAACAAACAACTGAATGTTTACTGCGGAAAACCTACCGTCAATTGTTGTTTACTCATTTACCGCCAGAACGTTTACCACCAAAACGTGTGCTTCCACTTATCGTTTGGGATGTACCCTCTATTGCATTTTCTTTCTTACAGATGGTACTTACAGCAGTTGTCAGTAATCATCTAGCGGTTGCGTGGAAATACAGAGTCTGCTGGTGCATGTGGCTCGTGCACACAACGCAGCTTAGCGTGTGATGTTTGTGGAAAATAGTGTGTGTACAGTGACGCAAACGTCTGGTACATGTAGTTAGTGCACACAATAGCAGGGTATGGCCTGGTGCAACACAGTAATAACTACCTAGTATACAGGTAGCAGGTTGTTGTGCTGAATACTTATGGCGCAGACTCACGGAAGATAGGCGATAGCTTGATGTATGATAAATGGTGGCGTCAGGTACTCTCAGGTCCAGTCTTTGAAGCATGGTCTACGTGCATAAGTATTTGGACTGGATTGTCAAGTATCCGTTAAACAAACGATGACCTGCCTACGCCAGTAGAATGTTCCGGGAATATGATTATCAGGGTGATACGCCAACTCTGCTTGGCGTTGTTTTTTGCTATTTTCTGTGTTCGTAACTACGAGCAGGTTAGCGCCTTTTGGTTTGGTCGTGGAGTATGGCTTACGTCCCCTTCGTCGTCCAGTCGTCATTTATCCATCTTCTCTTCTTCAGCTTCCCAGCCTGAACAACGGAGAAGTAAAATACTACTACCCGTACTGGCTTTGGGTCACCAGTACACCATTTTCGTCTTTCCGAAGCTCGCACGACTTCACTTACGAGGAACTCCGCGTTTACGTTTCAACTATGACTTTGCATATCGACTGGTCCTCCGTGAAATAGTCCATCATCGCCTACACATCAGGCCAGGCCGATATACAATAGACACACCACGTGCCAATAAGTTATGGGCTCCGATTGCGCAAACGCTGCAACAGCTTCGGGGGGGCAGCGAGCATATAACACAGCACCCCGAGAGCTACAACTGATTCCAAGCGGGGACCAGGATGTTGGCTCGAAAACTGCTGTGTGGAGCTTCTTCAGAACCACGAGGACAACACCAAGCTTTGGAGCGGTCTAGTTATTTTTCGAAATATGAGTGAAGCGGTACGGGGGACTGTGTGCGTCTAGAGGGGCCCACACGGGCGTGCGTAATGCTACTGAGGCACTGCTGTAGGTTGGACGGCTGGCACTATGTAAAGATCTCTAGATACCCACGCTGCGTTGAAGATGACGAGGTCGCCTAGGCTGAGTTCAAAGTAACTCCACCATTTACCACAGCACTGTCGTAGGTAGGAACATTTCTCCACGTATTCCACGAGGGCTGCTGTGGCCGTAAGGCTCTAGAAACCCGAGCGGCAGCTGGAAAGAAACGATCTGTTGTTAGTTCGCACGATTAGTGAAAGCCAACGTTTCGGGATACCCATGAAAATAAGTCATAAACAGGTGCTTGGCGGTTGCAAATTGGGAGGTCCGTGTTAGAAAGCACATTCAAGGATATCTACTTTCAAGGGTTTACCACATACTACAAGGACATCAAGTTTAGTATGTACAGGGACTGGACGTTCGACATCGATCAGATACGAAACTCGATGAGACACCTCTGCCTCGAACACCTGTCGCACAACAGCGACACGAAAGGGAAAATCGCTGGGCACGGAGTGGCCATAGTTGCCGAAACATCGACCTGTCACAAGGATGGCAAGGACGTGCACTACACACGTAACGGCCGGAACAACAAGAAGTAGGTGGACAGCATCGATGACCCATCTGATACACACGACACGTCGAAGAATCAAGGGCAAGGCAGGATCCAGGGGCGCAGCTGGACGTAAGGGGTTATCCTTACACAAGATCCTCTCTCACGACGACGCAGATTATTACGGGCAGGTAGAACCCCGCCCTCCGCAAACCGAATGCGGATATATCACCTCTGAAGTACTGAGAGCTAGCTCCCCTGCCCTGGACGACCCCGAGAAGCCGTCGATCAACTTTAAAAACGCCTTCTAAAAGGCATTCGCAATCACCGAAGTGTTGCCTGGCGGTGACGGGAAATTGTCTATACTCCAACGTCAACATATTCATGATTTTGATGGACAGTGACGCGTCGGACTACTTCAAAGACGACGATCTGGTTCCGAGACTGCGGCATAACAAGGAGGACTACTAGAAGAACCCGAAGACCATCACGACCACCATCACGATCACCGGAAACAAGACGGTATTCGTGACGAAAACTGGCACCATCTATCTGGGCTTATATCTTCGCTCTGACTGGCCAGCACACTCTAGTTCGTATCTCCGCCGTGGTCGTACCTGGACTGGGACGGAGCTGCTTCTCTTCCGTCAAAGCAGCAAAATCGGGGGTAACGCACCTTCTTCTCGAGACTGGAAATCCCCACGCGCAGTTCGATAGTGTAGCAACACTTCGTTACGGCTGAACGAACACGGGGATGACTAGGGTTTATGCTATCTCCCCGGGCACTCGGTGGCATGATTGAGACGCCATCAACCCCTGCTGTAGGTCTTGCAGCCGGCGTAAGCACCCGCACGAAGGAGGGCGAGCACACCTCCTGGAACGTCCAAGAGGTTTGAATCGATCCCGTCATCTCCGTGGAATTCAGTGCCATGGTAGCGCCCCAGAACGGAGTGCCCAAACGGGGGGGACCGACCCTTGTGGCAATAACCAGGTATAAGCTGAACGACAGCAACGACATGCCGGAGGAAGCTGCTGTTGCTTAGACCGAGCGCAACGTGCCCGCATCCAGTACGCACCTCATGACAACGCCCGCAACCTCCTGGAGGAGAACAAGTTGTCCACAACAGCCGGGGCGTCATCGGCAGGAGCTGGGGTATCCCCACCAGGGGCCGGACTGTCGTCACCAAGACCTGAAGAATTATCATCAGGGACCGGAACTTCAGCATCAGGTACTGCAACACTAGCGAATATATAAACAAAACGAATAAAACATGAGTCGATGCTTAGAGGCGGTGCTCATGGTGATTGCTTCCAGCATTTCCAATCGGCTCAGGCACTCGAAATTGAAAATATGACGCGTCTCGTACGCTCCATTTTACACTTTTAACCGGATTTTTCGTAAGCTTCGAGCTCCGCCACGTACTGTGCTTGACCAACAACTCTCACCGAGACCCCCCCCCCCCCTCACTGCTCAGTGTTTGTCTTATTTTCTCCACCGGCACGGTTCTTCACTTCGTCACCCAGGTCGACGCCACATGTTGTCTTTTTCCAGACCTCCTGTCTGCGCGACGAGCATCCTCCACGCCATGCTCGCCTTGCCTGGCTGAGATCGTACTGCTGTACGGATTCTACGTTCTCACAGAGGCCAGACGACTTGTTGGAGGAGGCGGTGCGTCCAATCGCCCTACGCTTTGGCAAGTGGGCGTCCGCCTCACACATCTTCTCCGCCGCCACTGCCGCCGCCACTGCCGCTGCCCTCCTCGCGGTCGCCCAGCGTAAAATCGATTGTCTTGAATTTATTGTCCAATGTGAGCATCCTCACGTCTTCCTCCTGCCTACTACCTGGTATATAGCATACCTGATGTCTATCGCAGGGCGGGGTTGACTGCTGCACGTATTCTTTCTCATCCAAAGCGTTTCCAAACAACAACTGGTTAGAGGAGATTGAGCGTCCTGTCGCTCTACGCTGTGGCGGCGAGTCGGCGTCCTCCCAGGCTACTTGTGTAACGGCGCAGGGACCCTGTTTGACAGCCGGTGCTTTGCACCCTGAGCACAACACCGGAGCAGTTTGTTGTTCAGGAGGGGCCGCTGATTTGGGGCCATTACAGTGACCACGTTCTGTGCTCAGGGTAGCGTTTAGCCGTCAACGTTGTTTATGCGGCGAGACTTCGACAGCCCCTGAGCAACAACGTCCCTGAGCAAGATGTTTGTTTTTTCCGAATCTCTCTCCTATTCCGAGAGACTGGAGTGTCGTCATCAGGAATCACACTCACTATGGTTTGGTTACCTTCCTTTTTGCTATGGTTCTCTCTCCTCAATCTACGGTGAGCAACTAACCCCACTAAGCCCCAGCTCAATGCCAAAGGGTACATATCCCGAGTGATGCTCCCCGGTTGGAGCAGGAACCAAATAGAACCTACAGTACGTTTGCTTTAAATGATTGGTGACAGCGCAGAAACATCCATAAACATCCGTCAGCAGTGTTTTTGGGGACCACCCGCACCTTGCTTATTTCCACTATTATTACGGTACGATGCGAGTTTCTAGTCTTGACGGCGCCACACAAATAGGAACCCCTTTCAGGCTCACTAAAGCGTACGGCGTACGGCGTACGCCCCAGACGGTGTGTGTAGTTTTGGCGTTTTCCGAAAAGGCGGTACAATAACCATGTCATATTCACGACACATCGACAAGCAGCAAAACATCAGCCTCCCAGCCACACGCACCCAGTGTCGCAGCTGCTGTGCGCGCCCTGTGTCGCAAATGGGTGACACCCTCACTCAGTTTCTGGACTCCGTGTTGTGTTCTGCTGCACTCGTGTGTGCTCGTGCTGGGATGCCGAGGTTCATCGTTGCCCTGCTGTGGAATCTCATAATCGTGACATGCGAGTACAGCAGTAGCACGACAGTAGTACGTATACCAGTACAAAACAAGAAGCAGTAGCAGCAGCAGCAGCAGCAGCAGCAGCCCCATCGGGTCGTTACACAACAACAGGCAGCACAACAACCACCCAGCCGCACGCAGCTAGCGTCCCATACCCACCAAGTGTCGTTGCTCACCTGCTGTGTTGGCACCATGAAGCGCGACAGCCGCCGCTCATGCCGCGCGCACCCAGTGTCGCGGATGGGAGGTTCTCGCTGGGCTGCCTGCTGTGTTCGCTGCTGCCCCTGTGTGTGCTTGCTGCTGTCCGATCTGTTCTGCATGTCGACGGTTAGCCATATAATACATAGCTGCGTAGTGACGGTGGACACAATACATTTCTTCAGTAATAGTACAGGCGCCCTCATTTGACAAGAGCCTCCTTGTTTTGTAGGTGTTCCTGATGGTTGTACGGAATAATAAGGCAATAATTCAGACTCCGTTTGTGTGCAACGCTTTCCTGAGTGAAGCTGAAAATTCGCGTTCGCGGCGATCTTTGTTTCTTTTGTTGTTGCTTTACTGTAGGTTTACCCTTAGAAGGCAATATTTGGTAAGGACTTCAAATGGCCAATTATCCATATATCCCTAAAACATCGAGAGTTCGACAGGACGCTTTTAGGCCCGACGAGAGAACAGCGTGGAAGATACTGAGATCCGCGTGTGTGTGCGGAAGATGATTGCCGCAGGAGTACATGCGTAATTTGTAGAGTACCTTGCCGAAATCGAGAGGTTTCTTGCGAGTAAAGACCAGCGAGTATTCTACAAGCACCTGAAGAGTGCGGTGGGATTAGCAGGGACACACACAAAGAGAGCCAGTTCATTAGGGACGAGGGTGGCAAGCTGTTGAGGGATAAATGGCAAACCCGTGAACAATGGTCGGGACACGTCCACAAACTCGTGAACACCAAATCGTCGATACTCAATCCAACGAATATCGAACTCTTGCCAACTCGACCGCTTAACATATTGCTTGGAAATGAACCACCCATCGACGAGATGACGAAATCACTCAAGGGCATGTCAAATTGGAAGGCAACAGGAACTGATGATATCTCGGCCGAATTACTCAAAATCGATCACCCCACTTTCGTCCAGGGCCTTCACAATGTCCTCGTCAACGTGTGGGAAACGGGAGAGGTCCCCCAGCAATGGAAATATGCGATCATCAAGGTCCTTTACAAAATGAAGGATCGGGCTGATTGCAACAGTTACAGAGGGATTTCGCTTGTTGCCCACGCAGGCAAAGTACTGTTGAAAATCGTCGCGTTCCGCCTTGGCAACTACTGCGAGGCCGAGGGAATCCTCCCAGAGGAACAGTGCGGCTTCCATTCCGCACGATCAACGGTCGACATGCTGCTCATCGTGCGCCGGTTTCAAGAGCTCGGACGACAGAGGAAAGGTTCCCTGTACAGGTGTTTCATCGACCTGTAGAAAGCGTAGGACTCTGTCGACCAAGAACTGTTGTGGGGTGTACTCACGCGCTCTGGCGTACCACCCTAGATCGTTACAGTTATCCACAATTTCCAAGAATGCATGCGGGCTCGCGTGCGATCGGAGGACTTCGAGCACTCAGAATGGTTTATCACGCAGGGGCTGCGGCAAGACTGCGTGCTGTCACCGTCACTGCTCAACGTGTTCTTCGCTGCTGTGATACACCTCGTGCTGGTACACTGCAGCAAAGACGAAGGTGTTGTAAGGAATTTGGTCCACTTCAAGGAGGCTGGGGAAGTCGGAAACGAGCAGCCGTTGACATGCGTGAAAAGGGCTGTGTCGGGCATGTTGTCGGCGACGACGCAGCAACTGTCTCGAAATCCGCGGAAGGACTCGTTAAAATGATGACAGCCATGGTGAAAGTCTTCGTAGGAGCAGGGCCTCACCGCGTCTGCAAATAATACAAAGACGATGCTGCTACGTACACCGGACCAGACATTGTTCGCTCCACCCGCCTTCATCAAAGCAGCAGGCCAGAGGAATGGACAGACGATCCAGTTCTTATACCTAGGCGGCATTGTCCATGAAAGCGCTGACCACTCGATTTCGATCGAAATCGACCGACGGATTCGTCTCATGCTGGCAACTGATCCGTACCGCAATTTCCAAGATTCCACCAACATACACGGGCGAGCCGTACCAAGATTGTCACAAACTCCACCCACTCACAGCAGTACAGGCTGTGTCATCGTTGTATCACATACCCGGGTCGTATCGAATTGACATCAGCGACTCCCCTCGAAGTGCAGCCTCTCCAGATCAATCAGCGCCAAAGCATGATAATGCCTCGCCACATAATAGAAAAGCCCATAACCATAAAGCCCTCAAATACCCGCAAACCAGTATGAAACCACCGAGTACAGCAAACAGCCCGCCTGCTCGGTGCGCGATACGACATATCTCGAACAATTTATCACCATCTACTATTAAATAAAGTAATACGGCAAATCCCAAGTTCCATGATTAATAATTGCCAAGGTAAACTCGTAAAACGGCAAATCTGAATACCAATAATCTGCTAGGAAATCTTACCCTGTCATCTCCTAAATAGAAGCTTGTGCCGTGGAATGTCGGTCCAACCGGTGTCCTCTTTCACTGTTCAGCTTGTCAACTTACCAACTTAAGAAGTGCCCGGTTAAAACGGATTTTCATATTCAAAATAACTCCATACCAATTCCAATATATATATATATATATATATATATATATATATATATGTATATATACATATCTCCAAATGACCAAGACAGTAACTACGGGAAGGGAAAATCCAACAAATGAGAGTATGCTGGGAAAACCTTCAAATCAAATAACTATGACCGTCTTCACATAGATATCATACCGCCCGACAAATCTGCCCCCCCTGTTGTATAATATATAAACGCACAGCAAGAGCTCGTCCCCGATAGAAATCGCCTCAAATCGAAAAACAACTCAAAACGAACTATAGCAGCCCCCTTGCTAGATTCTCGCCACGAGGGTTAGCAGAAGACAACGCCCTACTGCATCTGAACTTAAAAGTACTATGAATACTAGTAACTGGTTCCCCTGTACGTTGTGCTCAATTAACCAATAGCCAAAGTGTACGACACGATTCAACAAGACCATCGGCATATCCTATTAGCGTAAAAATCTTGCTCGACCCCTGGGTATCTCTCGATACCTTCTTCAAATCCCTTAACACGTCCTCGTTCCAAGCGCAATAAAAATACCCCAACATTATCAGAAAAATAAACCTTAACGAACGAATTCACCACAACAAGTTCAGAGTAAAGTTACGGTGAAAACGAAACGTTTCCGTATGCAATGGTTTGGTGAAAAAATCGGCATGTTGCTCTGCGGACGTACGTGGACAATCTCAAACTCCCCGTTAGCATCACGTTCCCGAATGAAGTGGAAACGTACATCAATGTGCTTACTGTTGGAAGTAGTCACAAGGTTTTTAGCCAGATGTATCGTTCCAACGTTGTCCTCCTTCACCGTGGTACGCCCAACCTCGTGGTCCCGGAAAATATACTCCACAACATACCTCATGAAAATTGTCTCGCGGATACCCGTCGCCATCGCTACGTACTCCGCTTCCGTAGAAGAAAATGTAATGCATTACTGCGTTCTTGAGCAAAACAATACACAGACACCTGCGCAAATCACAACTCCACCCGAGACAGACCTCCGGTCGTTGGTCTTTTGCGCATAGTCGGCATCCACGTATAACTCCAACTTAACTCCACTACCCAGACCCCTCTGAAAAGCAGCGCCGTAAGTACTCGTGTAATTGGTGTACATCACGATGTGCAGCGCTGCCTGCCAATACACTAACGTTGGCGCTGCGGAGTACCTTGCCACCGCTCGAACCGCGTTAAGGATGTCCGGGCGAGTCTGGTTCGCCAGCCACATCAAATGTCCTACCAACGACCGAAGAGGCTCATCAACGTCTGGCTCATCCTCGTCAAACATATGGTGCTTCGGGCCAACCACCATAGGAGCATATTTTCCACGAGCGACACCGAGCTTCGCTACGGTATTCTCAGCGGAAACTCGCTGTGATATCGTCAACGTCCCTGTATCCCAGTCTCGTGAAACTCGGCAACCTCCGTACCACCTCAACTCCCCCAGGTTGTTGATAGGAACGAACTGGTTCAGATCCTCAAAACAATTGTCACTCCTAGTCTTCAGTCCCATTGCAAAGATTCCATCTACATGTACTACTACCACGATGGAAACGGTGCTCTCCTCCCTCAAACGCACAATACACGCATCCCCTTCAAACTGCTCAAAACCAAGACCCCTCATGCCGCGTAACAAATGCTGGTGCCATTGTCTCGGCGCCAGCTTCAAGCCATACGGGCTGCGACACAACTTGACCACCTTGCCAGACATCGCCCCGTACCCCTTGGCCAGGCGCATGTATACGTCCTCATTTAGCCCTGACTGGACAAACGCCTGCTCGGTATCGAATGGCATCAATCCAACCCTAACTCGTAGGCGATCGCAGCCAGTAAACTAATACCTGGTACTCGCAACTGATGGGCACGGGGAAAGGGCTAAAACAAATCAACACCTGCACGATGCCCAAAGCCTCTCGCTACTAATCTGGCCTTTGCTTGCCCTGATCTATCAAACTCGTCAACTTTCCAAGAATAAACCCACTTAGCTGAGATCACGTTGATTCCGTCTCGTTGCTACGTGCCACTCCCACTCTTGTCCACCGCTGCGAACGTGCCTGCGCTGCTAATACCACCGTACTCATGACCCATGGGTTGCAGCCACGGATCCGAAGATTCGTCCATACCTCAGCATACGTCTCGGGCGTCACCAACTCGCTCGCAGGGCGAGAGAGCAGGTCAGGGGCAGCAAGATGCGGCGGGGACTGGTCAGCAATGTCCATGCCGATATCCTCCCGCGCGGCTAGCATCGACACGAATTCATGCAGGTGACAATGAGGCCGCAATCTGAAGAGCGCCGAACGCTTTTATGGGGGTAGGCGGTAATTGTGGAGCCCACGGCCACATGGCCAAGCAGTGCCGCGCTCCTCCGCCCGCCCGCATGCCCGCCAACCACGCCAACCTCATCACCGCCGTGCCGGCCAAACCACACTGCCCTCCTGTAGCTTTCGGGGGGACTGGTGGCTTACTGATGCACGGTGGCGATGGCGATCAGCAATGGGCCGGGGGAGGTGCGAACGTGACCACAGGTAAACCTTTTCCCCATCGAATTTCGGGACTCGTATGTAAGTTTACGACACAATCAGAGACGTGCCTGTCTGGCTGCGATAACCCTGCTCTGCCTCATGTACCCTTGGTTGCCGTTGACCAGCGCCTCCAAAACATTATGGTTGCTGCTGCTGCTACTGATGCTGCGCCGGCCCGCTGCCCCCATCGATGGACCCTTTGGCTTGTGCCCCAGCTGCCTGCTTATCCGCCTCGGCTGCCTGCCTAGTCGCCTCGGCTGCCGGCCCAGCCGCCTCAGCGCCCCCCAATTTAATCTGGATCTCCTTCTTTTGCTGCCTGAGCAGCTCATTCTCCTCCGACATAATTCTATCCCTTCAGCAGTTCCGGCCGGAGACAACGATATCGTGTTTGAGAACGCTGCTGTCAGGCGGATTCTTGGCAACTCCGTGGCGTAGAACGATGCCGTATGGTAGAAAGTGGTATACAGGCGGGCTCAACCGGTCAGAGCAGCCCCACACACACAGAACAAAGGACCGACCCGTACCGCGATGTCCCGGATTCCACCAACATACACGGGTGAGCCGTACTAAGATTGCCACAGACTCGACCCACTCACATCAATACAGGCAGTGTCATCATTTTATAACATACCCCGGGTCGTATCGAATTAACATCAGCGACTGCCCTCGAAGGGAAGCTTCTCCAGATCAATCAGCGCCAAAGCATAATAGTGCCTCGCTACATAATAGAAAACCCCAATACCCGCAAACCAGTATCAAGCCACCGAGTAAAGCGAAGACTATCCTCCCAATCTTAGCGAAGAGTATCCTCCCAATCCCTTCGTACACGTGTCTGTCATCAGTTATACCGTACGTCGACTGACGTGTCACTACCACAGAAGCGTCAATCGTTCTGTCCGCGCGGGCTTGTTATTGTTCTCACATTAACTCAAACTTTAGAGTCCGTGGTCACACAAAGGTGCTGGAGCCCTAGGAAGATCCGAAAAACAATAAAAAATCGAAATTCGGCCGGG
>JAYJME010001969.1:0-11993 GCA_036873775.1 Costaria costata
TTTCCAAACCTAATTGCATCGGGTTTGCTTAAATATAGATTTTACTGGCTTAAATTATCATATCGCATCGATAATCAACAGCATCGGAGAACCAACAACAGCAAGGACACGTTAGCAAATGCATTTAATCAATTTGAACAGTTCGGTGCTGTACGACGGTAAATTTCTGGAATTGACCTTTTGTCTCACTAATGCGAACATCATCGCCGACCTTGAACTTGAACTTTGCAACTTTTTTTGCTCTGACAACGTTAGGATCCCCGTAAATCGTTTTAAGAACTTTATATTCATTAAACATATTTACAGCGGTCGGTCGCATTTTGATACTCGAATGATATGAATTGTTATAAGAATCCATAATATCGCTCAGTATATCAACGTACCTATAGGAGTTTCGATACGAGAAAGCTTTGTATAATTTCGATTTTAAAGTTCTCAAAAACCTTTCTACGATCGCACACTTTGTTTCATTCTTAGTCGTGAAAAATCTAATACCCTGTTCTTTCAAATATTTTCGAGTCTTGCTGGCTGTAAACTCAGTTCCAGAATCGGATGCTAAAATTTCAGGTTTTCTTTCATGGAAAATCTTTTTGAATCCGTTCACAACCGATGACGGATATTTATTAGGGATTGGTACAGCGCATGCGTAACGGCTGAGGACGTCTATAGTTACCAATAATAAATTATGCATGTCATTATGTTTGGCGATATTTGATATGTCACACAAATCCGCCTGAAACTGTTCATTTACCCGGTACGCTTTCGTCTTGTTTCGCGGAAATTGCTTCCGAGCTTTCGCGTGTAACGTGTAAACTTCTTGGCTTAGCAGCCAATCCTTTACTTGAGCTAGAGATATGTTTTTTCTCTCTTTTTGAGCGATTTTGTAAAGCGTTATAGCGCTTCCAAAACTTCCAGGATTTTTTGGGGTATAATACACCTTTGATAGAAACTTTTTCTGATTTCCAGTCAGTACTTTCATGATCGATTATTACAGTGTTACCTTTACAACATGTAGATATACAGTTAATCTTTCCAAATCTGAACGCAAAGTCCAATTGTTTATCAGCGTCACAACAGCAACAACAATATCCGCCCGTGGCGTGTGCATATTGTGCTCGAACAGTTTGTATCACCATTTCTGCTAGAAACCAAGCTCCCATATTGATTTGTGTTTGCTGCTATTTTTGTTGCTGGTACTTTTGCTGCTGGTACTTTTGCTGCTGTTGCTGTTGCTTTTGCTATTGTTGCCGTTGTTTTTGCTGCTGTTGTTGCTTTTGCTGCTGCTGCTGTTGCTGTTACTTTTGCTGGTGTTGCTGCTGCTTTTGTTGCTGTTGCTGTCGACGCTAGTACTGCCGTTTTTGTTCCGAGACGGCTTCTCGGCCGAGGAGAGGGTGGCGGTCGCCGCGGCAAGGAAGCTAAGGCCGCTCGAGGAGGAAGACGAGGAGGTGGTGGTGGTGGAGGAGGAGGAGGAGGAGGAGGAGGCGGTGGTGGTGGTGATGGTGGTGGCGGCGGCGTTGGCGGGCTCTTGCTTGGTCTTGCTCAGAGAGTCCTGGACCTGACCGAACCGACGAGAGTAGTGTCCGAGGAGGGGTGTTAGGACGTTTTTTTAACGTTTTGCAAGCGACCAAAACAATGAAACCGTTTCATACATACAGCAGGGCAGATCACGATCTACTTGCAGATCTCCTGCATCATACTTAAGTACATCGGTGGTTATGATATCTCGCGGAAGGATCTGTGAAAATGCAGATCCAATCCAAGAAAACATGTGCTCACGTCATGCACATCATACATAAGACCCCACACCCCGCAACATCATCTATTTTTTGGGGGACCACAGTAGTAATCCGGTCCCCCCCGTTATGGACACAAAAACCTACCATATTCCCCCTACTTTTACTGGTCATGTTTTGTCCTCTTCACTAGATATGTGTATGTGTTCTTCAGGTTGGACCGTTCTTCTATATACTCGTCGACATCCAGCACACCCATTATCCGTGCTGATTCTTCACCCTATCATATCATAGGAGAAACACGCTCTGTGGTCACAAGCTACGACACAGAGATAAATGCAGTGCAATGATGCATTGTACAACGCACTGCTGTCATGCCATCGTACTGGGTACCACAGGCACAGCATACATGCACACACCAGCAACCGACATGCATCGAAAGAGAGAAGGGCGAAATCATTCAAAAGAAAAAGAAAAGAAAAGAAAAACAAAGAAAAAATAAAATAACAGAAAATATGGTCCCCCGTAACAGGCCACATAGATCACATAGACCAGGAGGGATCTGTCTGCCCTGAATGACACAGATAATCTAGATCATGATCTGATCTATCTGACGTGTGAACGGTTTGGCCTTACTTATTACGGGGGACCATAGTAAATAGGACCAAATATTGTTAGCAAAAATAGGGAAATACATATTGGTGTCTACAGTAGGTTCTATTGTGTCTACAGTAGGTCCTATTAACTATGGACCAAATATTGCTAGCAAAAAAAAGGGAAATACATAGGTTTTGGTGTCTACAGTAGGTCCTATTGTGTCTACAGTAGGTCCTATTAACTATGGTCCCCTGTATTAGTAAGAGAGGTAAATGAGGCAAGGCTGCCTCGTACTCGCAGTATATAGGCAGTGTGCGTTCGAAGAAAAAAAAAAAAAACGCCGCCGCCGCCGCCGCCGCCATAAAAAAACACACACACACACAGCAGCACCGCCACCAAAAGCATGCACCGCATCACGGCTACCGCGCCCGACTCAAGGCGACTTGAAACGAAACACGTCACACGTTGTAAGGTCAAAAGCCCGCCCGCTGCTTGCAGGCACCAGGTTTGTGGGAATCGGTCACGAACAGCTCTCGCAATCACGAATGGACCCATGGCTACGATAGAGGTGCACCATTTGTTTTCTTAGGCTCCTCACTTTAGGAGCTCCATACAAGTACCACACACCCGGAAACTGTTTATGAGTAAACTGGAAGGGCGGCCCGATCAACAAGCCCATGGACTAGGCAAACAAAACCATCACATTGCCAAACAAGAATGACAATCCGACGATTTTGGGTTAAGAAGCTCCGTCATTCAGAAACAAAAAAAAAACAAAAAGTGCGACCTCTATCGTAGCACGCGTCTGGCAACGACCAATCAAAATCGTCCATCACTCCCATCACCTGACGAATTCACGATCAGCACGTTTCTCAATCTCCCTGGATAGTGCGCGGCGAGAATGCCATCCAAATTTCGCAGCGTCTGCCACGCCGGAGCGTTTCCCGGCCCGGCGCCTTCCATGTCCACCAGCCACAGCCAAGTGTCCCCCCCGCTGCCGCTCCTCCCTTCGCCCTCGTGCAGCCGCCTTCCCCCCCCGGGCGATGTTCGCTCGGTCCTCAGCCGAACCGCTGCAACCTGCGAGTCAATGGGTACGGGCCAATAGGAGTGGAGTGAAACCGTCGCCGGTCGCGGTGAAAGAGGCGGCGAGTTAGTGTGAAACAGCTGTTTCGGGGAACAATGCGGGGTAATAAGTGCAACCTGCGAGCCAATGGGTGCGGGTCAATAGGAGTGGAGTGAAACCGTCGCGGGTCGCGGTGAAAGTGGCGGCGAGTTGGTGTGAAATCACCGATTCGGGGAACAACGCGGGGTAATAAGTGCAACATGCGAGCCGATGGGTGCGGACCAATAGGAATGGAGTGAAACCGTCGCGGGTCGCGGTGAAAGTGCCGGCGAGTTAGTGCGAAATCGACCCTTCGGTGAATAATGCGGGGCAATAATTTTATAACTTGACACGTAACCCCTTTGGGGACCACTCTCGGGGTCAAAGAAAAAGAGAAGACGAAAAAAGAGCAAAAAAAAAAACGAGACAGGAGGGTAAAAAGACTAAAATACACAAAGAAAGAGACGGGAAAGAAGACCAGACAAAAAAGAAAGGCAAACAGAAGACGGGAAAAGAGACGGAAAGAGAGAGAGACGGGAGAAGAGACGGGAAAACATACAGAAAAAAAAAAGAAAAAAAAAGAAGACGAAAACGAGATGGAAAAAAAGACGCGGGAACAAAAAAAAATGGACAAGAAGACTCGGAAAAAAACTCGAAAAAAGGAACGAAAAACAAAACAAAACAAAAAAGAGACGGAAGAAGAGACGAAACTATTTGGTTCGGTACAGCGCCGGTCACACAAGGCGAGCAGCTATCAAGTTCTGTCGAGAACCGTACCTCCAATGCCCCGATGAGCATGCGCAACCACTCATGGTCATCCTTTGGCCACCGGACGGCCGAAAATATCACCACGGGCCTCCCCTCTGCATCCTTGACAGGGCTAACGCGCTGTAAGGAGGCAGCAGCGGGGGGGGGGAGGGTGGGCGGAGGCGCACGAAAAGCAAACCCCCCGCAAGAGCGGTGCGGGAACAAAGCAGGAAAAAGACTCTCCCCCCCCAACAAAGATACTCTTATCACAAGTATATCCTTAATCTGAAGTTGTTCGCACCCCCTCCCGCTACAGACAGTATTACGGGGGGCCATAGATAGTAGGACCTACTGTAGACACAATAGGACCTACTGTAGACACAATAGGACCTACTGTACGTAGACACCAAAACCTGTACATTTCCCTATTTTTGCTAAATATATTCGGTCCATAGTTAATAGGACCTACTGTAGACACAATAGGACCTACTGCAGACATCAAAAGCTACATATTTCCCTATTTTTGGTAACAATATTTGGTCCATAGGAAATAGGACCTGCTGTAGACACAACAGAACCTATATATCTCCCTATGTTTGCTAACAATATTGGGTCCATAGTTAAAAGACCTACTGTAGACACAATAGAACCTACTGTAGACACCAAAACCTACATATATCCCTTTTTTTTGCCAACAATATCTGGTCCCATTTACTATGGTCCCCCGTAATACAAACCTCCTGACACTACTGTTCAGGTGGAAAAGCGATCGGCCTCGTCTTGGGCACCGGTATCGGGGGTCTCTTAGCACAGCCGGCCATCAACTACCCCAGCCTGTTTTCTGACAACGGCCTATTTGGCAGGTGAGTGCGCCATCACGGTTGGGGCCCACGTGTAGAGCGACCAAACTAACGACCAATGCGATGCTGCCACGCGTGTACATACATACGGCAGTGCGCGACAGCTGTTAAGAATATGATAATTAGGAAGTAATTTGAGGCTGAGATTTTTGGGGAAAACATAAGAATGCGACCTCTTTGTACTGAAAATAGTGTGGAACACAACCAGTCTTACATAAGATTCCAGTCTGTGGCCAAAAAAAAAGAGATTCTTAACATCTGTCGCGTAATGTACGGTAGGAAGAGAGATCAGTATCAATCGCCCAAATGGTCGAGTTTGCAGCTGACGTATGTATATTTCCAACAATTTTGTAAGATACCGTAGGAAGAACAGGAACAGCGACGCGTATATCGTCAGTTTTGTTTGATAAAAAAATGATCAACAGAAAACATCGCCTCTATGTTGTATTTGTCTCCGAAAAAGAAAGAAGTGTTCGTGCCGCATGTGATTCATTATTGCACCCTCCCCTCATTGCACCTTGTGGTTTTCCATTTGTCTGCTCTCCCGGTTTGTACACCGTATCATCCGACTCAACACGCTCAACGCGAAGCACAGCATGTACTTCATCGACGCAAAAGCAGCAAGCACGCAATGCTCTGCCTACAGTAGTACTATTAAATATGCAGAGGATACCGAAGTATGTACTTTGCAGAGGTACCCGGGTGTGAAACCAGGTTATTATGTTGGTCACACCCGGGAAAATGCCCGGCTACATCAGGACTATTTGATATACCCTAACGAAACACTCCCCCCCCCCCCTTGTAAAAAGTGCAAACTGGCAATACAGGCGCATACAGTATGCTACGACAAAAGGGTGCACCTACTTTGTTTTTGCTGAGGCTCCTCACTTGAGGAGCTCTATATCCCCACCCGACGCGTGCTATGATAGAGGTTGCACTTGTTGGCTGTTCTTGTTTCTGAATTACGGGGCTTCTTAACCCCGAATGGTCCGAATGGCATTATTATTGTTTAGCAATATGTTTTGGTTATATGCCGAGTCAATGGGTTTGTTCATCGGGCTGCCCTTCCAGTTTCCTCGAAAAACGTTTTGCGAGTGTGGTATGGAGCTCCTAAAGCCAAGAGGCTCAGAAAAAACATCATGGAACAACACCTCTATCGTAGCATGGGTCACCCAAAGACGCTGGCCTTGAGAACAATTGTACGCTAAACCCCTTCAGAGCCGGAAACGGTTTTCTTGAGGACAAAACTACTTGGAAATAGTGTGGGGCATGTTTTGCAGTGCCAAAAGGGTTAACCAAACCCTAAGCCGAAACAAATAGGTAGTAGAGCAAACCGGTTTCCCCGCATTTTGGGTAGTTCCTCAGTGGGAGAAACCCCGCCAGTCAAAAAATGCCTCACACCTCGAACAGATCATGATCTAGATCATCTAGATCCTATACCTGTCGTTACGATATGTCGTGCAGGATCGGTGTACTGCAGATCCAACCCCTCCCCGAAAACATGTGCTAGAAGGGCATGCAGGTCATACGGCTCCACACCCCGGCAGCGTGATCTAGGACATGCAACATATCATATAGGCCAGGGATCTGTCCGCCTTGAAAGACACAGATCATGGATATGTAGATCTCATCTGTCCGAGGTGTGAAATGGTTTGGCTAAATTGTACCACGCTGCGGATGACGTAAAGGGTTGCAATCGGACCCTGTGTGCAAGGTGTCCTTTCTTGGCTCTATTCTATACAGTCAACTCAGCCATGCCCGCATCGTGTCTGTGTAAGCAATCCCACACGGCAGGAGTGGTGCCTAATACTTTCTCAGCTGCTCACATGCGGAGGTCAACATCTCACCTGAAACATGATTTCTCCGAAGGAATGTCTTCGGGCAGCAACCCAACAGACATTTCTATGAGCAAAGCAAGCCCTGAAACAAAAACGCTCGTTAAATGTATCATATGAATATTCAACCTCAGTTACTTACTTGTTGAGGAGCTCCACCGCGGTCAGACCTATTCGATTCGAAAAGTGCACACCTCGGACAGATCATGATCTAGATCATCTAGACAACTAACCTGCCGCTCTGAGATGCTGTGCAGGATCTGTACCGTACAGATCCAACCCAAAAAAATCATGTGCTAGATCGTGCAGATTGTACAGCTCCCAGCCGGCAACATGAGCTAGATCAAGCTATTAATAGATCATCCGTATCAGGTAATAGATCTGCCGTGAATTATCTAGATCATAAAGTGAGAATTAATGATCTGTCCGCGGTGTGAAAAAGTGGTACCCCTACCGTGGGATTGCTCCTGCCACCTTTTTCTTTTTTTTTTGTCATCACTTTTTAATTTCCTCCTCAGCTATTACGGAGAACCTTAGTTATAATAGGACCTACTGCAGACACAATGGAACCTACTGTAGACACCAAAACCTATAGCTTTCCCTATTTTTGCTAAGAAGATTCGGTCCTATATTTACTATGCCCCCCCGTAATAGTCGGAGTTTTTTACCCTCAGCGACCTTCTGGACAAGCCGCGGTAACAGGTAGGTGTCTTCCCTTCTCCCCTCCCCGGTATGACATGCCTTCATATTTATTTATCTCGCAGAGGGTTCATTCCGCAATTCATTCCCACTGCTCGTCAATTTTCATCGAAATCTTGCTCCCTTAATCTGGCCCCCTTTTTTGCACCCCTATCTACTATGTTATATAGGTACCCGTTCCTGCTCCCCAACTTGGTCGGGGCGATCGTGGCTGTTCTGCTGCTGCCGGTTGTCATTCTGTTCGTCCCCGAGACAAAAGATTTCGGAGAGCAGGGTGCCGAAAGTTACAACAGCCCAAGCAGGTGAGGGAGCGCCGGTGAAAAACACATCTTGCGCGGCAGTGGCTTTCAAAGAGAGGTATAATTTCCTATTTGTGGTCAAGGAACCGTTTCTGCCGTATGTCCGGCGTCCCTGCTGTAGTTGAAGCAACCGAATTATATAAATGCCCCCTGTCTGCCGTAGCTAGGCGCAGCAGTACTCTACTAGTCACAGCAACAGCCTACTGTTACACAGTACGTACGTGACAGGAAATGTACCTCGTTTACCGTAGATTGGTCGACGAAGTACTCTACTGGTCACGGCACAGTGCCCCTATGTTGCACAGTATAAACAGTGAAAATGTACCCGGTCTACCCTAGCATTGCTCAGCAAGCACCCTACCGGTACACCTACTGGTACCCCTTCCGGTACACAATCCGAGTACATGCAAGTAAAAGCACCTAAAAGTACCCTCTCAATCGTGTATTGGCTCAGCAGTACTCTACTGTACTGTGGTCGCCGCTCGTACCCTACGTACTGCTATTTTTTCACAGTATACATGGTACACCACCAGTAAAAGTAGCCCTCATCTCTACCGCAGTTTGGCTCGCTGTCACTCGGCAACAGGACAGGGGAGACTTCTTCTGCATGGGGTTTGACCTGATATTTTCAAGTTCGTTGCGGGTCTGACTTGACATTTTCGTGCGCTTTGCTATGGTATATGGTATGATAGCGCTTTTTGGCCTAAATGTCGCTGGGAATTGACGGGGATTCTGAACTACAACAGCAGTATACCAGGTACCCAATATCGTTTGTTTTCATTTTTTTTTCGTGATATATACCTGCAGTAAGTAGGCGTATGTGACGCCGGATCTGAGGTACGACTAGAAGGGAGTAACAAAGGAAGAGCGAACGTAATGAATGGGATGGAAAAAAAAACAAAGGCCATTGGATTTTTTCTCATCCGGTTAAGACCAATGCTGTTAATGGAAACACGATGCCTGCCTTCAAAAGCGAACGTAATGAATGGGATGGAAAAAAATAAACAGAGGCCATTCATTGGATTTTTTCTCATCCGGTTAACCCTTTTACTACCCCAAAAAGAATCCCACACTATTTCCAAGTATCTTTGTCCCCAAAACCCGTTTCCGGTTTTAAAGGGGTTAAGACCAATGCTGTTAATGGAAATACGATGCCTCCAAAAAAAGCTTTTTTGCAACAACACCCCATCGGTTTTTTTTTCTCGGCGACGGCGGCAGCAGGGGCGAAACCGACGAGCAACTCCCCAAAGAAACGCCCAGCACTCGTCGTGGGGAGGAAGCTACGAGCAGCGGGCTCCCCGTCTTCAAAAGAGGAAGAGGAAGCTTGGCATACCGACCGATGACCGACGAAAACGATGACGTGGAGGTGGAGGAGGAGGAGGAGGGCCTACCCCAACGAGATGTGGGTATATACCTGGGGGTGACGCGTGACTGGCGCTACGATGAGGCTAGCCTTAAGAGCATTCGAGCAAACCGTGTGTGGTTGACGCTGTTGCTTCTTCAACTGTGGAACGTTTGCACCCAATATTATCACCATACTATACATAGAGTGTTTGCCATACTATATATACATAGAGAGTTTGCGAAAAAAACACGATATAATTCACTCTAAAAATTCACCCGCAGGACTTATGATAGGAATTTTGACATATAAACCGGCCCGGCGGAGTTTCCGAAATGAGTGATCGATTTGGGCTAAACTTCGCTCGAATTTCAGTCGCGCTATAGAGTCTATACCATTGATTGGTGGTCTACATGCACCGAGCTTTTGATCCGAAGCTCTACAGGCGCACCAGAGTGGACGAAACAAACACAGCACAATGCAGACGCCGCTGCTGATGTGCGTACCACCATCGACACAACGCAACACAGCCTCTGATGCTGGAAAGGGAAGCTGGCCGCGGCCACCGCCGCCGCCGTCGCTGCTGCTGCTGCTGCTGCTGCTGCTGTGCCGCTGCCGGTACCACTCCTCCTCCTGCTGTCTTCTGCCCCCTGTGTGCTCCCTAAAACTATTGATGATATGCCCCACGATGCATCGCGGACTCAGCACAATATGTTTTAGAAATTTGAAACACGCAGCAGAGGGTAACAGCAACAGCAGCAACAGCAGCAGCAGCAGCGACGGCGGCGATGGCGGCGGCGGAGGTGGCAGTGGCGGTGGTGGCAGCGGTGGCGGCCTAGCAAAGCAGCGGCGGCAGCTGTAGGTGAAGGCCACAACAAATATTCATACGTCCTTACGCTCTGTGGATCGATATGTTTGTTGGGCTCTCCTTAGTTGCTGTTGCTGCTGCTACTGCTGCTGTGCAAATGCTTGCCGTGCCGCCGGCGACGTCACTGCTGCTTCCTTTGCTACTGATGCTGCTGCTGCTGCTGCTGTTCTGCTGCTGTTCTGCTGCCGGTCTCACCTCTCCTCAGTGTCCCTCACATCTTCAAATTTCGCGATGCCGTCGTATCATACCAACAACCGACACCTTGTATGTTATTTTTTTAATATATATATGATATATACGAGAGATTTCCCTTTCTTCTGTGTGACAGATTGTGGAATTTCGGCGATTCGTTTGTCGCAGACATAGTCAAAATGATACCGGAATGAATCTGGCCCTTTTTCGCACGCACTCCCAATTTGTTCGAATTATTGGCGTGAGTTATACATTCTGTCCTTTGGTTTCCATTGATCGATTGCCTTCTTTCAGCAATGATAGTACCATTCGTTATTTAAGGTACGCATTGGGTTTGCTCCTCGGGTCGTGGCCCTTTCGTTTCATTGTCAAAAGGAGGGGTGTTTTGGGTGGGAGGTCGGCAACATTTTCTGGCGTGCTACGGTAGGGTTAGCATTTAATGTCCAAACAATGTCCCACTGACGAGGAGGCGTTTCCACTGAGCACCTCTAGCTACCCAGCATAATCATCGTGTTTTTTTGTTATCCACGATGTTCGTTGTATGCTCTGAAAGCCTTGGGAACATTCCCCGGGGGTAATATCCTTTCGGTTTTTCGCAGCGAGAGAGAGTCGTTTGTCGGGCGAGGTAACGAAAGAGGTTAGTTACTCCCTGAGCGAGGAGCCTTAGACATTATAATCTATGACGGGTGCACCCCCAAGATGGGGGTGGGGGGGTGGGGGGGACGTTTGTTTGTTTTCTCCGACACGACACAATATTTTGATTTTCTGCTATAGACAGGAGGAGGTCTCTAAAACCAAAAATGAAAAAATGAAGAAAAACGAAGACTTTTTGTTTGTTTGGTATTTTCATCATTCTTCGTCTTGTATGGTCGATCACAAAGCTCCGTCTCCTTTTCATGTACTCCGTAGTCACGATGGTATATCCGTGGGTTCTCTTGTTGTTGTCCGTGGGGCGAAAAACAACGTAAGATCATGTTTATCACCCGGGTCGTTTAAGTGTCGCTTTCTCGTTCGATTGGGCGCTCCTGGCACCCCTGCCGTTGCAGGGGTCTGTCGGCATCGAACTGCAAGAGACGGGCAGCAGCAGCAGCAGCAGCAGCAGAAGCAAGGGCGCCGTGACCGCGAAGCAAAACGGCGGCGATGGTAACGATTACCGTCGCGTGGTGCCGGAAAAGGATGAGCCCGGGCTGTGGGGACCGGACGGAGTGCTGGCGGTACCCCACGTGAAGATGATACTTCTGCTGGTGTGCGTGGTGCAGGTGAGATTGGATAGATGATGCGTGCTGCTACTGTACCGCAACGGTAGCACCAAATGCGTTCTCAGGCTCTTGCTTGGGGAGCCCCACCCCCCCCGTCCCCCCCCATAAAATATTTTAGGAAAGCTTGTTCGCTTAACCCGACGGAAAACACCGTGGCCTAGGCCTACAACAACCATATTTAAAGACAAAAAGGAGTCGTTGTACGATAGCCCCCCCAACATTTATTTAACGACATCGCCGGTTTTGAAACCAGCTCCCGGCCGCATCTCCTGAAACACGGTGCTCTCTTTGCCACCCCGACGTCATCGTTCAATAGTTCTTTGAAAACAAGACAACATTACATTAAGATGCATTTTTAATAGCAGCCCTCTTCGTGTCGAGCAACCGTTAAAAGTTTGTTAATAATAATCGCTGTTTTTTTTTTTGGCGGGGGGGGGGGGGGGGGGGTATCGCAGAATCA
>JAYJME010001970.1:0-14797 GCA_036873775.1 Costaria costata
GATTTGGGGGGGGGGCGGGGGGTAAGGAGCTCCTCCACTGAGCAGTCCCACAAACGTTTTGGTACACCCCTATTACCGTAGCATGCGTCTGGTGCGTACTACCTTCCGGCTACCAGATGTTCTGTTGTTAACTCTAAGGTTCGTACGCCTCTTACTATCGCGAAGGTCTGCTGCGGCGAGGTCGGACCCGATGGCACCAGTGTCGACACGTTGGCAGCAACGCTCAGGTCTAGGCACACGGGCGATGCCTCGGTAGGAGCATCCCGCATGTCCCTTGGCACGGGGGAGCGTCTAGGTGGGACATGGTATCTCTCTCTGGACGGCGAGGTCAGCACACGGATAGACGCCGGGGCACCCGCCGAGGAAGTGACAAGCGCCATCGCGAATCTTACTGCCGCCGGCAACATCAGCGTCACTGACGGCGCGGAGGGTGAAGGATACAACGGCGAACGGTCATGGGTTATCACTTTCCATGATTGGAATGATCCGAACCGTACGGCAACACCCCCGATTTTAGCCATAGGGGGCGAGAGCCTCGTGGGTACCCGAGCCGCGGCGCACTTGGAGACTGTTGGTGTTTCCGCCGTTACGAGCGACGGGGAGCTCGATGTATCAGACGTGTGCGTCAAGGCGGTGGTACAGTTATCATCTCTACTTTCCTCGGGATTTGTCGATGAGTGCTCGGTCGTTGCTAGCTGGGATGGTGGTGCTACGTATGCCGTCCCCGCTTTCTCGTTCGATGCTAACGCCTCTTCTGTGGCGGATGCATTTTCGGCTGTTGATCGAAGTGCACTTGGGGAAGTGTGGGTGGCTCTCGAAGGGGCTTCCAGCAGCGGAGGTGGTGTATGGAATGTAACCTTCGTTGGGAATGTGGCGGAGCGGCTGCCAGAGTTGGAGTGCGGTTCGGACGCTGCCGTATCACGCGTTGCAAACGCTTCTTGCGATGCAATTGGTGGAGCCTTCGTGTTGAACTTCCACGGAAACTCCACCGAAGAAATTGCGTACAACGCTTCGGCTTTGGAGGTGCGAAGCTGAACTGAATTTTGATGTTTCCTGTCTTTGTGCCAAACTGTTTCGTGCAAACCTTAGTTGTGACTGTGTCTTGCTTTTCATTCGACTGCAGTCACTTAAGATAACTGTCGTCCCAAGCAATCGATTACCCCTATTAATAGCAAGACATGTCAATACCCCTCTTCGAACCACCGTCTTACATTCTCCGCTTCGTACCCTGTATGTCACTCTTATGTTCCAAGGTCGAAATGGCCCTTGAATATCTACCAAGCATAGACAATGTCACAGTATCTGCTGCGGACGACGGCCCAAACGGAGGGCGGCAGTGGCGCATCACCTTTTCTGGAACCGATGTAGAAGGCAATGTCAACCTCCTGAACGTTGACGTGGCGCAGCTCACAGGAAGCGGCGTAGAGGCGGAGGTGGCCGAGATGACACCCGGAAATGAGCCGGCTGGACGTTTCATGTTGCAAACAGATACCGCACCTAGAGGCTGGCCAGAGCACCGTTCCGGGTGGATATCTATCGGAGCGTCGGCCAGCGAGGTTGAAAAGGCGGTCCTCCAGATTCACGGCATTCGGGCGGTCGATGTCAGCGTTAACGCCTCATTGCCAACCGTTGGACCGATTGCGTGGGACATAACATTCTCCCACAGGCAACACGTATCCGAACAAGAGGGGGGCGATGATGTCGGCTTCGTTGCTATGGGGCAGTCCGGCAACAGAGCGCCTCTTCACGTGGTAAGAGCTAAGCTATCTGGCGCGGGAACACAAGTAGAGGCCAACACCGTCCGGGATGGAAACAAGGTAATCGGTGGCGTGTACCAAGTGCAGTTTCATGCACAGGAGGACACAACAAAATCAACAACCATCGCGGCCGGAGCATCAGCAGCCTCTGTTCGTCAAGCCCTGGTCGAAGACCTTGGCCTGCCTGAGACAACGAGCGTTGTCCGCGTGGGCCCCCTCGACGACAATCTAGCTTATACGTGGACGGTGACATTACCAGAGGGTACGATTTTGTGGAGTAACGCCAGTGGCGATGCTGTCGGAGAACTCGCCGTCAATGCCTCTCTGCTTTCGGGAGACGGGGTTTTCGTGGATGCATCTCTCGTGAGCTTGGGCGCTGCTCCGCTCGGCGGTACTTTCAACATTAGCCTCGAACCAGACAGTCAGTGGGTGTCGTTAGCCTACAATGCTACTGACGCCGAGGTTGCCGACGCCATATCGCGTCTTTCTGCTTCTGGTGGAAATGCAACCGTCGCCTCCGAGGACATTACGGATTCGGTCAGCGATGCGTACGGTGGAAGACAGTGGACCGTGACATTTTCGGCGTTGGCTGCTGCTGGGGACGTCCCCACGATTGCAGTGAACAGCTCGGGGCTTCTAACGGGTACGGGAGTTAACGCATACGCCAATGAGACGTCGAGGGGGGTGACCGCGGATGTCCAGGGAGTAACGATCGACGGCTTTAACGGAACGTTCAGTTTCTTCACACAACAGGACGGATCCACGGCCACCAACACCTCTACAAACTCCTCTTCAAGCTCCGTAAACGCGACGTATACCTCATCCTCCCCCGTACAGTGGGACGCGAGCGCATCAGATGTTGCGACCGCCATATTCGAAGCAACCGGAAAGCGGGTTTACGTGGAGCGGTCAGCCGTTTCATCGTCTAGTGACAATAGCGGCGGTGGGTACACCTGGCTGGTGCTGTTTGCCGAGGCAATAAACGGAACCTGGGGCAAGGTCCACCTCAACACGAGCTCTCTTGTGCGCGATGATGACCTCCTATCTGGCCAATACCGGCAGGCCAACATCACGACGATAAGAAATTCGACAGCAAGCGCTATCGGTGGAGTTTTCTCACTGCGGTTCGGCCAACGCTGCGAGGAAAGGGCAGCTGGGGTATACTGCTCGGTGGCGGAAACTACCCAGCTGAGTTTCGACTCCTCCTCTAGTCAGGTCAAAAAGGCGCTTCAGGCTCTACCCGCTATTCTCAACACGACCGTGAGTGATGCTCATGACTCCGTCTGGGTTGGAGCTGCCGAAATAGCCCCCGACGGTTTTGGAGTTTCGTCTGCGAGCAGGCGGTTCCGAGTGACCTTGTCCACAGTTGTCCTTAACGCGTCAGATTCGGCTGTGGCAGAGTTCTGGCGCCGCACGTGGGCACCAGAAGACGCGGTGATAGAGTGGAGCGGAGACCTTGCTACTGGCGGGGATCTGCCTTTGCTCGACGTGGACGTGTCGGGAATGGTGGGTTCGCATCCTACCGGGCGGGTGGAAGAAGTCACGAAAGGGCTATCCACCAAAGTCGGGGGAGTGGTGGCTCTGGAAATATCACAAAACGCTGGGCGGGATTACACGTCTAGCGGTGTGATGTACGCGTATGAATCGCTGGTGTCAGTCGACGCGCTTATTCCGGACCATGGGCCTACGTACGGTGGGACGGAGGTGAGGCATATATACCGTTTTGATTCAACAGCATATCGGGCCCGAGTGCTGTCAAGTAATATCAAGTTATTGTGCGAACCGCCGCAACTGTGTGTGCGTCCCCCCCATTTGTGAAGTGGGCATCCAATATACAGTGACCCACATGCTATAAGTTATCGCGTCTGTTGTCGGGCAGGTACAAAATGTTTTAGTGGGCCCCAGCTTCGTGCTCTTGGTGCTGGGTGCTTTCTTGTCCTCTGGTGGTGGAATTGTCTTCGGAATCGACTCCGCTGCAACTTATCATGCCAACATCCAATATGCGCATACGTGCTACATACCATATGTATAAACAATCTCCCCTTGCCGTGTTGCATATATTGGTACATGCCCCACTTTGACAGGTTCTCGTTCTCGGGGAAAACTTTCGCCATTCCAGCCGGCTCGCCTGTCGGTTTGGTCCGTCGAGCGTCGACCCCCGGGTGGTGGTTCCCGCCATATTTTTAAACTCTTCCGCGCTGCTATGCGTTTCTCCCGCAAGACTGACATCTCCCGAGTATTACCCAGTCACTAGCGGCGCTGCAGTTACGGTGGATGTAACAAACAATGCGGCGGTTGGGGGGAGGGCAGCACCTTGGTCGACGTTCTCGCGTTCCGGCGCGTCTTTCCGGTACGAGGCAACCCCGGAGATCTACAACGTTATCCCCCACCTTGGGCCGGCGTCGGGCAACTTCAGTGTGCGAATAGCAGGCGGACCTTTCCCTGACACGCTGGAGCTAAGGTTCGTGTGTATCTCTTGAGATACCTAAGACACCCTCTGGGACGAAATTCTTACCCTATATGGTTGATTCTCTCCAAACCAAGGGGGGGAGTACGCACATTAAAAAAAACGGTGGCTTTGGAAATATCTCGTCGACATCTTTCGATAGACCCACCGCTCGATGTTTGCACTCTCTCCGTTGTCGAGAAAATCAGGTCAAGAAGATCGACCGAGGGGGGTTGTTATCATGCGTGTTGTACGGTAGTGGGTTTTTACTGTGCAGGGCTTCAACTCGACGTTTAGCCAGAAGTACCGGCTACGGTGTTGACGCCGCTGCGCGACCCAGTTTGCCGTCAAGACTATTTTACACCCGTTTATTAACCTATTTCCCAACTCCGCCCATGGTTTGGGGACACCGCACTTGAATTTGTGGCGAGAATGTTTTGCAGCGGTAAAGGGACTAAAAGCACACCCACAAAGCTTAAGTGACTTGTCTTTCCTTGTGGCATGGCACAAAAGTTCAAGCGTACGTCACCGTGACCATAGCACACATCCGATAGATCATGACCTAGAAAATCTAGATATTAGATCTGCCATTGTGATATGTCGTGCAGGACCTGTGTAATACAGATCCAACCCAGGAAGCTCGTCCTATTACTAGAGCATGCAGATCATACGGCTCCACACATCCGGCAACATGATCTAGGCCATGCAGATCATACAGACCAGGGACCTGTCTGCCCTGAACGACACAGATGATGAAAAGGGATACTTCGAAGTATGATATCTCCGATGTGTAAACCCTTGGCCTGCTGCAGGTGCCGCTTCGGGGGGGTAGCTGTCGTGGCAGCGAGGCTGTCACCTTCCGAGGTGCAATGCTATGCGCCGGCGCTTGAGGCGGGTACATACCCTCTGGAGCTATCCCTCAACGACCAGGACTACACCGACAGGCGCTTTCCCTTTTTGTACTTCGACGATCAAGTGAGTTACGGTGTTACCCTATCAGCGTTTGAATAACTTTCAAACTACATTGAAGGGGTCTATTTGGCTTTTGAGCGTACTCGAGAAGGGCTGCAGCTTTCTGTGGCTGGTTTGGTATTTGTCTATGGGAATAGATGGCTGCATCTCTCTGTGGCCGACCAAATATGTGTCCATAGGGGCGTTCCCACTTGTTTCCGGTTGATGTGCTGTTTGAAACTCTTTTCAACCTTTGAGTGATATGGTAGGTGCTACCTGAATATCCCTGCGAGACTAGCGAGCACAAAATGTGTACATGATACTAGGTTCCCGTTCGGGATGTGGTTAACTTCATATCCCGGGGGTGTCGCAATGGACGCTTTGTTGAGCTGGAAAAAACGCGAGGCCCACCAGCAGTTGTCTTCTTTAAAGTCTATAGCCCCCCAAAAAACGAAGGTCCACCACCAGTTGCAAATTGAAAGCCTACCGGCAAAAACCTAAAGGCTTAAAGGTGAACGAAAAGATATCGGTACATCTATGCACTGTGACCCCATTGCACGAATTACCCCCAAAAACTGTATCTACCGCACGCCTTCTTCGGACGCACAATGACTCCTGGAAGGTCCTACCGGACATATTGTTGGTAAACCTCTTCGGGTGAATTAATCGCGACATGAGTGTCATCCTACATGAGAACAACTACTGCTATTCTTGCGAAAGCAAACAAAATTCCTTCAAAACCCTGGTCCCCGTTCGACACATTCATAGGCCTACGATACAACGCCCAAAAAATAAAGAATCCGTACTAATTCAACTTCCGGCGGCGAAAACCAACAATATTGCCGGAAAACTAGGCCCCCGTTTGACACATTCACAAAACTGTGATACGATACAACGCTAAAAACACATGCTACACCAAGTTAAGACATTCATTACTTTTACACCTTCGACGTACACGATGCAGGCACTCTCAAGAGTAACACCGATATCTGGGCCTGCGGAATCGGCGGGAACAGCCGTAACATTCTACGGTCGCGGCTTTGTCAACACCACGAAGCTGGCGTGTCGGTTCGGTTTAGCACCCCCAGTCCCGGCGACATTCATCAGCCCGAACGAGCTTTCCTGCGAGGCGCCCCCCCTCTCTGTGGCGGTCGACGAGACCTTGGGCCCTGGTGGAGAGAATGGACTGAGATGGTCATCTCTGAGCGAGATTTGGCAGCGGGACTCTAACCCTTCGACGGACTCCAGGCAGCTATTCCCGGATGCTCACTATTATCCTCTTTTTTCACAGCGAGCTGTTGGAGTGGAGGTTAGTGCTATGGTATCCTTGGGCTATGTATTTGTCTGGTATTTTCCCCTTTTTGACAGCGAGATGTTTGGGTCGAGGATGGTGATATGGTGTCCTTCGGCTGTATGTTTGGCTGGTATGGGTTTTGCATGTGAACTACAGTATGAACTTCATCGAAAAGAGACGCATATGGTCTGGTGCCGAGGAAGACATTGCGAAGACTGGGCTTGCACTATACGAACGAAAAACGCTGTCGCCTTCAGGGTTCATTTCTCAATATCGGGCGAGAAAAATCTGTTTTACTGTATCGGTATGATAGAGGTCGATGATACGATAATATCGCAAGTTGATGACACGATAATATAATGTGGTCATAATATCGATGTATGATACGTAGTGTGATTTTATCGCAATATGGTGATGTGATAAACGGTAGTGATCGATAATACGAAAATATCGCAGTATCATTATCGCGAAAAATGACAGTATGTAGCATGTTATCGCAATGTGCTTATACGTAGTATGATAATATCGCAGTATGAGAGCGGTAGAGGTTCATAACAGGATAATATCGCAATACGATTTATATCGAACTACGATGTTGTGATATTTTCGCAATATGACATGATAATATCGCAACATGTACTTGTACGAAGTATGATAATGTCGCAGTATGAGAACGGTAGAGGTTCATAACAGGATAATATCACAATACGATTTATATCGAACTACGATGTTGTGATATTTTCGCAATATGATATGATAATATCGCAACATGTACTTATACGAAGTATGATAATGTCGCAGAATGAGAACGGTAGAGGTTCATAACAGGATAGTATCGCAATACGATTTGTATCGAACTAAGATGTTGTGATATTTTTGCAATATGATATGATAATATCGCAACATCATATATGGTAGAGGTCGATAATATAGGATAAACTGTGCAATATGAGAATACGAAGTATGATATTATCGCAATATGCTGATATTTTTCCTAGGGGGGGCTCGCTGTGCCGGACAGTACTTGGAACTAGTGTGTGGAACATTTTTGGAGCAGTAGATCTGGTATATTATAAAATAAAATAAAACATCAGCTGTGAGATCGAGGATTTCGTCGAATCTCAACTTTGCAAGCTGCGTGAAATACTTCGATCGCGCGTACTGCGGGTGTTGTATAACCTACCAGGTAATGGGGATGTATAGTCACGATCTACAGTTGCAGTCACAAATATAGGGTTGTTCAACAAATGTAGGATTTATAGGAGAGGATCTAGATCGTGATCTGTACAACAGATATAGGGCCTACAGTAGAGGATCTAGATCGTGATCTGTGCAACAAATATAGGGCCTACGGTAGAGGATTGTACAACAAATATAGGATCTATAGTCGGGGATCTAGATCTAGTGATTTATACAACAAATACGTATAGGATTTATAGTAGAGGATCTAGATCTATTAATAGTGATATGTACAACAAATATAGGAATTACAGCAGTAGAGGATCTAGATCGTGATCTGTACCAAAAATATAGGATCTATAGTTGAGGATCTAGATCGTGATTTGTCGAGGTGTCCGATTACCTTTCGTTTATGCCACAAATAATCGTCAACTTCGTGAAACTAATTACTAATTATTGATAGCATTAGCACCACCTTCCGAACTGTATTATTATAGAGGTAGTACTGCGGACGTATTTAGAAAATATTAAATGGTACCGAATACCGCCGCTGTGAGAAGCGCAAAAAAACAAAAGTTGCAAAAGTCGTGTTTGCAAGCTTTTGCGCGCGTCGGATAGATCATGGGCTGCTGTAGATCATCTAGATCATCTAGTACGGGGGACCATAATTAATACCTGGTAGGACCTACTTTAGACACGATAGTTAATATGACCTACTGTAGACACCAAAAACCTGTATATTTCCCTATTTTTGCTAACAAGATTTGGTCCATAGTTAATAGGACCTAGTGTAGACACAAAAGAACCTACTGTAAACACCAAAACAACCTACTGGTATATATTTCCCTATTTTTGCTAACAATATTTGGTCCTATTTACTATGGTCCCCCGTAATAGATCATCTAGATCCCATCGCGGCCCCTATGAGATGTTGCTCAAAATACTCGTTATAAGATTTAAATCTTATAGATCCCACCTGGACAAACATGTGCTAGATCATGCCGATCCTATAGACCCCCCCAAAAAAATAAAAAAGGATCTAGTAGATCCCGCGGATCCCACATAGATCATGGATCTATCTTTCCAAAAGGATCTAGATTAAAAGAAAAAAAGGGATCTGATCTATCCGACGTGTGCAAGCTTTGATGTGGTACTTCGGTGCACAGTATAAGCCCGCGAATAAGAAAGTGCCTCATAGTAAGAAAGTAAGGCTCGCTTTTTGAGGCGACGTTAAGAAAGTTGGAATAAGAAAATCGTGTTCAGCGGCCAGCGCCACACTAAATCCTATATAATAGCCAATGCTCAAGGTTGTTCAAGGGTAGTGTCACAATAAGAATCTAAGGTTTACTGCAAATATCAGAGGAGTTTCTTATTAGGCCCGCCAACAAGAAAGTGTCTGATAAGAAAGTAATGCTCGCTTTTGGGCGGACGCTAAGAAAAATGGAAGCCCAGCGGCGAGCGCTACACTAAATCCTATATATTAGCCTATGCTCAAGGTTGTTCAAGGGTGGCGTCACAATAAGAATCTGAGGCTCACTCCAAATAGGAGTTTCTTGTTGGCGGGCCTATACAGACTGTATACTCGTAGAATACGTACTCCTCGTACTCGTACCTGTGTGTGGTACATATCATCATCAGTCGTCCCTCGGAACGAACGAACGGATCCAACGACGACGAGCGAGAGAGGTCAAATCTTGTTTGTTTGTTTTCTTACTTCATTTATGTGTACCAGAGGCGCCATTGAGGTTCGGATGCAGGCTGCCACTAACTTGTGTGTAAATAATACATTCGACTGACTGTTTTTGCCACGTACGGTCATCAGTATCGTCACCACTTAGTCTAATAGTAGTGTACCAGCCAGGTGCAACTGGTACCAGCAAAAAAAAAAAAGCGGTTGTCGACGACGAAGAACTCTGCCCGAAAGACGTTAATATGAAAACCCATCCCAGGAGGGGCGCAATTCTTCGCCAAAATCGATCAAGAGTGCATAACAATAATCGCATGATTAAATGTTCCTCGTTTAGAGCCTCATCCTACGTAGTACATCTCCTGCCTCGCCTGTTGGCCTGCTGCCGCGGCAAGTTAGACGAGTCTACGCTACGCTACGTATAGCTACAGTCGTCGTAGTAGATGTGTTGGTTTGGTGTGACCGCGCTGCTATTGACGCTGTGAAGCACCCCAACCAATCGCGTTAAAATAGCATACAAAAACATTTCAGGAGTGCTGCAATTAATGTGTGACCTTCTACGTACATGTACTATTAATAGCACAGCAGCAGCAGCAGCAGCGAGTTCTCCCAGGCACGTGCAGCAGTGTGGTATTATACGATATGTCTGGTTTTAGAGATGCGTCCTTGGAGGGGTTAGGCCTCGTTGCTTAAACAGGCGCGCACTGCATGCTCCAGACTGGGTGCAGGTACGCTGCTTATAGTAGCGTGCTACATACCGGCACAACGCTCAGCAGCCCAACAGCAAGCACCAGCACCAGCACCACCAGCACCAGCAACGATTATACCGGTATCTTATCCGGCGTCAGGTAGCACTTTTGCTGACGGCTGGCGGCCAAAAACCCTTCAGTTCAGTTAGGGTTATAGTTCGCACCAGGTATGTAGTTCTATTATTGACGTTACGTCGGCGGCTGATGTTATTATCTTTGTCAAGAAAAAAAAAGGCGAGTCTCGCACGTGAATGCGCTATCATATGATCGAGTATGTACGGCCGAATAACGAACGCAAGAACAACGAACAAGCGCAAGAAGAAGAAAAAACGTAGTATCGTATTACCGAGAATAAGTACTGTAGGTATTTTGACTCGCTGTCGTCTCAGTCGAGCACAACTATCGTACTCTAACTCCGTCAACAGTCACCAAACAACCCTACGTGTCATACTCGCTTGACGAAGGAAAACATGAAAAAACACAAAGCGAAACAAACTGTTAAAATGAACACCCTTCCCGGAGACGCGGCAACAAAGGAAAAAAAAACCGGCTCCCTCAAATACGAAGTACAGCAGTGGGGTACCCGATTTAAGAAGTACTGTATGGGGTACTGTACGCGATTTAAGAGCGTCCACAATAAGCAATAAGAGAAAACCAACACGGACTTACGAGTGGTCAAATCGGCTTGTCACGCCATGTCACGCCTTGTCCCGCCTATACCAAAACCTGTATGAGATCCAATCTGAGATAAGAGCGGTAACACCGACCTGTTCCGAGGGGCTCTTAAATCGGGTGCTTTACTTTACCCCACTGTAGATCCATCGGCGCGTGGCTCTGCCCAGCATCACCAGCGACAACAACGACAACAAAGGGCAGCGGTGCGCAAGCAAATAGGACCAGCAAATAGGACCAGCAAGCAGATCAGGCAGAGAAGCATTTTGATTTGCTTGATACCCAGCCTATTAATAGTTACAACTCCTGTACTGACAAAATGAACCAAGTCTATTTCCAAGCAGCTTTCCCCCGAAAGGTCATCTCGGGGCTGCGGTGGGTGGGTGGGTGGGTGGGTGGGTGCAGCTGTAACGGTATACCGAAGTAGGAGTTGCATCAGCCCGTCCTTCCCTTCCCGCTTTTGAGGCCCTGCTTGACCTGCCCCCCTGCAGATGCGAGAAAGGCCCGGAGGAGAAAGGCCGGGTGGAAGGGCGAGCGGAGGAGCTCGTCCGGGAAAACCGCATGCTGCAAGACCGCCTTACTTAGCGACGGGAAACTTCGGAGCAGCGCTCGACAACGTGACCGGTGCGTGGTTTGTTGTGACTACTCGATCGGCGGCACCGGAGAAGTCGACAGTCAGGGCGGATGAGCGGGATAATGCGAAGTACTCCCTTTTGTGTGCTCCACAGGCTAGCTTGTGATCTGTGTGAGCGAGCGGGAAAATGTGAAACACCACCTTTTTCCGTGTTCCACAGGCTGGGTTGTGGCCTGCGTGCCTGCTTATACGTAAGTCGGCGACCTAGTCCTGTACGAAGCGTCTGCAACCTGTTCACGCCCTAGCGGGTGCACAAGATGGCGCGCGAGGCTGGTTGACACACTCGCAACTGCGTCATGATCATGATGCTGCTATGCCTACAGAGTTTGGTATTCGTCCAATCGCGTTTCCTAAAGATGTACGGTACCAAGTAAGCTGTTGCTCTCACATGAAGTTATCGCCATAGTCGAGTAGGCACAAGCCGGTCTCCACTGCCGCGGCCGAAAAACGAAGAACAAAGCAAACCCCACGCCTTCCCCCCGCCTGATCGCGTCCGCATCCACTCACGAGCTAAACCCTAACACAGCTGGATCATTTCGAAACTGCTCTCGGCGTCGGCATCTCCTACCCGCCGCTCAACTACTCGCGCGCCGAATGGAGACTGGCAAGATCGAAGCGCGCCCCACGCCTACCACCGCCGCGACGACGGCCCGAAGATACCCCACGCTACTGCTCCGCGGCCCTTCCTTTCCCGCTTCCCTAGCGATGATGATTGGGCGTGGGCACGCACGGGGCGACGTTCGTCGATTACCTCGGCGAGAAGAAGCCCCTGACTCCACGTCGGGATTCGAGCAGCCGCCCCCGCGTCACCGCTCCCTGTCGTTCAGCTTCCCCCGGCGGCAGTTTGAGCGCCAGCGACGGCTCTGAGGGGCTGCGTGGAGCGCGCGAGCGACCGGTTACCGCCGAAATCGAAAGGGAGCCGTCGTTGTAGGGATAAACCTGGCGATGCGCGGAGTTGGGCGGGTGGAATGGGCGGAGAGGACGGGGGTCTCGGCGCGTAGGGTGAGGCGGGGCGTACGATGTCCACAGACCTCTAGGAGGTGTGAGGGACGGGGTCGTTTTTAAGAGCAGTGCTCTCTTGGTGGGAAGCGCGCCGCACGGCGACATGGGAGCAAGGTGGGCTGCAATCAGCCTGGGGGCGCAGGGTGTCGGCGGGAGGGCCAGCTTCCGGAGTTTTCCACGATAATATACCGTAGTTTGTAGCTCATGATTGAGGTTCTGTAGAAACTGAGGTGGGTGCCGGAAGCTCTCTTTCGAGAGAGCGAGACGTGTCGAATGTACGAGGAAAGTATCACTGCTGTGTAATGCCGTGGTCTGCTTGCCTCAGTCGACGAGCGCCAGCGCCATGGCCTCTTATACCGGCCGAGGAGGACCGAACAATCGCCAAACTCTCGCCCCTCGCTGCCGCGAAGCTGTCGTCCGCGCCGCTACAAACACAGGTACCAGCGGTTGCAGGCGATGTGCAGGAGGGCCAATCGCAAAGACGTCGGCAGCGGAGGAAAGGCGTGCTCGTCACCGCCGTGTTTCCCGCTTGTCTCCACTTGCGCTATCAATAATGCGGGGTAGAGTATTGCGGGGCACCCCTGCCCCGGTATCGGAGCACTGTGAAGTGTTAGATTTGACCTGTACTGTTTAGACAACATACTTTTCACACTTCTTCGGGAGGAAGCTGGAAGAAAATGGAGGGAGCGAAGATTTTGAAACTGGCTCTAAGTCGCGGCGCGTGGGGAGGGCGTCGCGGTTAGTTATTATCTGAAAGGTAGAATTGAGCTGGCGTAAACCGACCTCCACCTGTTAAATTAAATCGTAAATAGCACCAGACGGGGAGGGGAATACGACCTGGACGAGATGCAGTTGGCAGACGTTTTTGCTTGCAATTTCTTGACCCATACGGACGTGCGGTACCGCAGCTACTTAGATGTACGTAGAAGTAGATTTTGGTGGTCTCTTGGACCAACCTACTCCTTTACGCAGCACGTTTAATCTTAACCCCTGCGCCCTGTACAACTGATACAACTGCACCCGCGTTTTGGGGACAGATGCCTTGGAACTAAAGGTGGAGATATTGTACAGCTGTGAGAGGGTAAAAAGCGGGGCTTATTGTCGTCGCCGCAACTGCTCCCCGGCTGTTCGGCCCCAAGGTCAAACCCTTGGGCCAGTTCTTATGCAGTCGGATTTGCAGTCAGTTGAAAAAGTACCTTTCAGTACGTTCGCATGAGCTTTGGCCCCGAAAATGTTGGATATTGGTATTTCTCGCCTCAGAACGAGTCGGACTTCTCTCCAAGATCTATCTATCCTAGAGCTGTTTCTCGCTTCTCCAGGGGCCCAGTTGCAGGAATCACCGTCGGCACTTCTTCGATCCAATTCGGTCAAATATGGCTACGACTGTTGATAAGATTGCACAGACTGGTCTTTTGCTTGTCACGCACGAAGTATACGTTCATCGATTAAACACTACTGTCTATCGAGAACACACACGCCATCACAACAAGCAAAGGGGTTACAACTCCAACAACAAGGAAACGGCCTCTAGGGCTTTCGCCAAGTTCTACCACATCTGCCAGAAAAAAGCACAGATCAGATCGGATCGAAAAAAAAAGTAGGGCTTCCCCGACGCGTGGTTGCCATTGGTCGTTGTTGCACTCATTCGAGGAAATGCACGCGGAGTGGCGGTGCCATTGCTCAGGCTTGTTGCACCTGTTGCGTATCGCTCATGCTGCGCTGGCTGAGAGGTCTACAGTAGTGGACTCTGCTATAGAACCAAAAACATTCGTATACGTTTTCGGGTTCGTCGGATCTCACCGGTTTCTTATTAATAGCATTGATCTCCGGGGCCCTCCCCTCGCCACGGACTGTGCTGGTAAATCAGAACCTTCGAGCCTGTTTCACGCAAGAAAAGTAACTGATCATGCCGGGAATTGAGCCCACGCACGCCTTGCTCAGAAGCGTTTGATCTATCCACCAAGCTACAGTCTGCCGACTGAGTGGTCTTCTAGTGGACTACGGTACCTGGTATGTTAGATAACCAACATACACCCGTGCCGTCGCCGCTGCCATGCGCCACCTGGTCCTTCGATCGCACCTCTCTCAAGAATGGGCTGGCTGGGTTTTGTCGTCCATATCGAACGGTGTTGTACAAAAATATAGCTTATTTTATAGTAGCAAATATCGATAGAAAAAGGTGGCCTCCCAGACAACATACACCCGGCTGTGAAGATTCGCGCAAGCAGACTGAGTTTAGTCCACACGAACGGTGTGCCAAATATTTGAAAGAAGAAAATTGAAGTGGCTGCACACTGTTATTGTTATGTTATCACACCCAGGCCAGGCGGTGAGTCCTTGCGTTTGTCGGCGGTGCTGGCGCGCAAACACGTAACACGTCTTGTGGAGGGGGCGTGGGGTGGTTTCGGTCGCTCTTTGCGGGGGTT
>JAYJME010001971.1:0-14796 GCA_036873775.1 Costaria costata
CTGATCTTGTTCGACTACAAGCTCTTCACGAGCAGCAACTGCAACTACAACGCCGCAGCTCACCAGGGAAGCACAGACGCTTTTCGCTTGTCTTCCTATTGTTTTTTTCGGGGGCGAGTATTTCTTGCAACGTACTGGTATTTTAGGTTTCTTCGTTCATACGTTGATATATACTGCTGTATCACATTATTCGTACAGCACGAGTATTAAAAGTAAGCGTACTACTAGGGTAGGTATCGTTCAAGCTCATTTTATACGACTGACTGGCTCGTACACGTTTTGCTGTACCGATTTACGTCTAAACCAGTACATGTTGTTTTGAGTTTTAGTATTTTTTGGCTCTACTCTTTAGCTTTATTTTGAGTACGTATCCTAAATACGCACTCACCATGCTGATTGTCATACATTTCAGTATAGCTGGACACATACCTGTATACGTCCACTGCTTTCTTTTCGATTTCTTTCGATTTCTCGTCTGTTCTAGGATCACATTGAGGGGGCGCGGTACAGCAGATCATTTCTTCCGCTTTCTTCTTGTTCTAAAATATAACTCGCTGATCAACAAAACAGTATCACGAGTATACTCTTTTGTGATACGACTATCCTAATAGTCTATTGCTGTACTATCTGTATTGATAGAATTTCGCTGATCAACAAACAGCTTCACGAGTTATATTTTTTTGTGATATGACTATCCTTATAGTCTATTGCTGTACTATCGGTATTCGTTGGATTTCGTAAATTTTATTTTGAGTACGTACGTACATACACAAAACTGCAGTACTGAACCAGCTCCCACATTTTTGTAAGTTTTTAGGTTTCATATAGCTCTAGTCTAGGTATCAATTCAGGACGCGCGTTGAACACTACCAGACTGGTTTGCGCTTCTTCTCTAGAGTATTTCTCGTTGGTAATTACACCAAGCGTGTTTTTGATACATGCTTTCACCCATATTTCAGCTGTTCATATAACAGGTCTGAATATGTTGTTCCATCGACTTTTGATTATTTGCATGGCATGGTCACACCCATATTGCCGCCGTTCATACATGGGTCTGAATGTGTGGCTATTCATTTGTATTTAAATTCTCTGAGTAACATGGTTATATCCATATTGCCGCTGTTCATACACAGGGCGCAATATGGCATACCATTTGTGTTTAATCTTTTGAGTATCAGGTTCCTCTGGCTACCGACTTCTCATCAAGGGGGCGTATTGGAATATGGACTCTACAGTCCACTATTACTAGTATCTAGTTGATTCGCAGTCAATACCCTGAGTACACTACAGTGAGGATCTTAGTCTATTAATAGATGCGGATAAATACGATATGCGGGGAAACTAGGTTTGCTACTTTCCGTCGGTATATTGTACATTGAACTCATAGCTACAGTACTAGTAGCTTGTCATCAGAAGTATCAAGGAACGTTACATAGAACGTTACGGGGACGTTGCATAGAACGGTACAGGGAGCATGGACGGACTGTCGGCCAGTATGACAACCCGTAGAGTACATCTGCCCGTAGCATGGGCATTGTTCCGTGATGATCAGGTGACGGCCACGCCCACCTCGATTACTCTACTCCACTCCTCTACTTTTTCTCTTTTCCTTTCTCTTCTTCTCTTCTCTTCTTTTCTTATGGCCACATAAGCGCCTTTTCCAAACGATGCACTTCGTATGTTCTTCTTCTTCACAAACCTTCACAGACACTTCGGTGCCACCTCTGCCATCTCTCTTCACAGAGACAGAGCCTCGACACGACCCATTCCATAAGGATTCCATAAGGCTGAGGGGAGTTTAATTAGAGGCATAATCAACCTAGAGCATTTCCAAGTACACCATTCACGCCGGCCGAGCCAACCTAGAGCCTTCCCAAGCCACAGCATGAGAGCACAGGTCACCCTATAGCGTTCGGGTTACGGTTAGGGCTAGAGTTTGGGTCGAGTGGTGGATCTTGGTTGTCGTCGTCACCAGTAGCTGTGCGAAACGGGGCTAAAAACCTGGACTACGACAGCGCTTGGGGGGGGCGTAAGGATGTTCAGACGGGGTTCGACACAGGGCAACAACACAATACCGGGTGCTCACCTGTTTCTCAATTACATTTCAAATGTATTTGGTGGTCGAAGCTTTCCCCACGTCTGACAGAGCACGATCTAAATAATCTAGATCCTAACCCGCCGTTATGAGGCGTTGCGTAGGATCTGTAGAATACAGGTCATACAGATGATATGGGTCCCACCCGGCGACAACAGAAGCCAAATCCTACAGAATAATCTGCGCCGAAATAACTAGATCATGAAGTGGAAATCGATTACCTGCCCGGCGTGTGGGATCTATCGAGTACAACCCGATGTTTGCATGGACAAAATATATAGCAGAATGTAATTGGTGGGTATATTGTCTCCAAAATATGAACTAGTACAGCAACTAGAAATTATACTAACTCAGGACATAAAAATACTTAATTTAATCCCCCACACACTACTAGTAGTAGGGAGGTAAATGAGGCAAGGCTGCCTCGTACTCGTAGTAGGCTGTGTGCGTTGGAAAAAAAATATATATATATATATAAAAACAAATCCAGCCGCATAAACAATTCCCGGCGCGAAAACAAAAACCCTTCGCAGCACCGCCACCAAACACCAACATAACACGGCGACCGCGGGCAATTCGTGACGGCTTCGGACGAAAGAAGTCCCATCCCCAGCCCGCCCACTTCTTCTGCAGACGGCGGGTTTGTGGAAATTGGTCGAGTAATATCGCAAAATCACTGTTGTGACAAACAGACGGGACACATTACAGAAAAACAGACTTATTAATTGAGTATTGGAAGCCTGTATGTACCCCGTAATGAAGACGCTTTTTTGCCACATGGTTAAAAAAACCCGGCCTCGTTTCAAGCATTCATAGTGTGGCGGTGCTTACCACAGTCACAGCACAGGCCGGTTGTGCAACGGGAGTATTTGCACAAAACCGTTTCCGCGTCCTCCACGGGGCTGCAGTCGTCCGGGCACGGGTGGTCAGAACAGAACGCCTCGCAGCAGTTCTTTTCCAAGCAGAGGTCGTTCTCCCACGCAACCTTCTCCGCGTTGTCGACCAGAGTGAAGCCGTCCGAGCAGCTGACCGAGTCGCAGTAGATCGGCTTGTTTATCTTGTCGCCTTCGTCGGTCGGCCGCCGAGCGAAACCGAGCAAGCGGTGTTGTGGTTTTGAGATATGGACGACGGGACGCTGCGGTAGGGACGCCATGAATATTTACGTAGTCGGCCCCTAACAATCTGAGGAGCTCCACAAGTAGATATCATCCGAAACCGGGCTTGAAGAATAATTGCACACGTTAATTAACTCGATAAGATGAGCAAGCCCAGGGCATGCGTATTGTAAAAACAAAAATAAATAAGATATTGGGTAGTACCTTACACTGGTTGAAAAGCCCCTATCAGTCAATAATCGGTGCTACCCCGATCCCAGCAGGCGTCGGAAGGCTTAAGGCCCAGTCCGGATAGAATGGACAGCGCGGCCGAAACGAATGGAAGGGGGGCCAGCCTCGTGTCTCCTATGTAACACCTGCCCCACACAACACGATTGTGCATTTGCTTTTCATCGTTCCGTCCCATCTACTTAAGGTTCCTACTTGTTCTGCTCCCTCCGCATCGTATACCTCAGATCCGTGGGGTCGCATAGGGTGCACCCCCCCCGCCCCCCTTCGCAGCTGTATTGGAATCAACTGAAGGAAGAAACAATCTTCCTCGCATGTACAGAACCCCACAGGAAAAATCAGAAAAAGGCGCGTCCGAGCTGCAGACGGGGTTGCGGATTGCTGTACAGTATAAGTATACAAAAACGTTTCTAGTCAGTCGCTGTCCGGAACGCAACAGCATCAGCTCGATCGAGATTGGAGCAACGGTATCAAGATAGGGGCTGAAGACGCGGACTTAAAACTAAGTGAATGTGGGTGTTCTAGCCTACATACAACACGCTGATAATGATATCGCACCAGACTCTGTGGTAGGAACAAAAACCCTTCGATTGAAGCTCTCGTTTATATCGTCGTTAGCCTGTACGTCAAGTATACCCCACCACACTCTGGCAGAAGAAGAACATAGTTTCCCGCCGCTGTTCGTACTACGGATGCTATTTTCGTGGGGGAGTAGAGTAACCAGAACCCACGATGAACCCCAAAAACAATAATTTATTCCCCTGTGTTTACGAGCCATTTTTGCTTCTGAACTGCTGTTATGCTCCCCCGTCGTAGCCACACAGGGCTACGATAGGGGTGTTGTTCCACGTTTTTTCTTGGGCTCCTCATTGGAGGACCTTATAAACCCCCCCCCCCCCCAAAACAAAAAACAAACCAAAAAACCAAAAACCTGGTACTATGAAACAACATGACAGGCAACCCGATGAACAAAACCCATGGCCCACAGTACGCAATACGACGAAAATAGAATGTAAAAAAAACAATGAAGTTTGGGTAGTTTTGTTCGGTTTAAGGAGCACCGTCAAGTCAGAACCACAATAACCAAAACGTGATACCCCGATCGTAACACGCCTTTGGCGGAGGCTAATTTGGTACGATCAGTAGTAGCGAGGTTTTTGGTTGTGCTCATCGCAGTCGCAACATACGCCGGTTGTGCACCCGGCGTCGTCGCACAGCATGTAGTCGGGGTCGTCCTTGAGAACGCAGTCGTCCTCGCACGTGTGGAACATGCAGGACACGCCGCAGCACTGGGCTTCCTCGCAGGGGTCGCTGACACACGGGACCTCCCCGGGGTTGTGGATCAGGGTCAAGCCGTCCTCGTAGCAGATGACATAGTCGAAGTACAGCCAACACTTCTCGACGTTGTCTTCGTCAGTAGCCGCGCGGAAGGTAAATCAGCAGGAGTAGCGGCAGGTAAAACAGGCAGTAGTAGCGGTGTGAGTTGTATCTTTGTTTCACGGCTACTTGGTAAATCGGCAGCGAGGTATTCCAGCCAAGTACGCTTAGCAAAAATAGTGTCGTATATAGGTCGCTGTGACTATCGTAGGTCCTATTACCTAAGTGCCCCCGTAATAACTTGACGTATTGAAATAGTTGTATTTTTCTACACAGCACACTCTTTCGAGCCGTGAACGCGCCAATAAAATGGTGATAACGTCTCCGCCATATGTATGGTGTATCGCAACAAGCTTTGGACGATGGAATCAGGTAGATTGCGAACACCCCGTTCGTCGCGTGAACACTGCTCGCATAACGCAATGGACACGTCCGTTGCACGCATCTGACAAATCACGATCTAGATGATTTGGATCCTCTCGTTCGTGCCGTTAATGATATGTTGTGTTTGATCTGAATTCAGTTGTACATATCCAACCCAAGAAACACGTTCCAAGTCATTGCAGAGTATCCGGCTTCATCCCGACAACATGATCTAGATGTCTAGATTGTACAGATCAGGAATATTTATTCCCTGAAATATCTAGATCGAGGTGATACGTCCGATGTGTGGTGAGTCGGATTGGGCTCACCGCAGGGACAGCAGAGTTCCTCCGTACACCCGGAAGGATCGCACAATGCCGTGACCTGCGCGCCAGTGCAATTGGGAGGGCACGCCACGTACGCGCAGACGGGTTCGCAGCACTTTTCTTCGTCGCAGGGATCGTCTTCGCACACCACCTTGCAGGCGTTGTCGATGAGGCTGGACTACGGGCAGGTGACGGAGTCGCAGTACAGCTCTTGTTTGCACTCGTCGCTCCCATCGTCAGCCGCTGTGGCGCGAACAGAAGCAAACAGTGTACGAGTATAGTAGTTTGGCGGTCGGATGGGGTAATGACCGAGGTCACCGAACCAAACGAAGGCTCACTCCCCTCGGGACTTTAACAGGGGCAAAACGACACTAATTACAGCAAGTGCCACACGAAGCAGCCTGGGCTGTTGGGGTATACTTCAAGTATAACGTAGGAAGAGGTACGCCACGTACGCGGGCACGACTAAACTTGTGCTGTTGCGGGCTCGTCCAAGTCGGTTAACGAGAAAGGCACTTACTTGTCGATTGTCACAGTAGGTCAACGTACCTGTGTCCCAACCTGACCGAACACACAGACAGCTGACGCTGCATTGTATTGACACTAGTTGTATCCGTTTCATACGGTAACGATTGCGGGAAATGTAGACCTCGAACGGCCGATGTATCATATCGTGCAGCTTCGCGAAGCTGCGCATCGACCCCTCAATCGGTCGAACTCGCAGCTTGTGTATTTGGAACGATATATTACGGGGGACGATAGTAAATAGGACCAAATATTGTTAACAAAAATAATAGGGAAATATACAGGTTTTGGTGTCTACAGTAGGTTCTATTGTGTCTACAGTAGATCCTGTTAACTACGGACCAAATATTGTTAGCAAAAATAGGGAAACATACAGGTTGTGGTGTCTACAGTAGGTCCTAATGTGTCTACAGTAGGTCCTATTAACTATGGTCCCCCGTAATAGTATGTATACCAAATTGGATAGAATCATGAAGGACAGTGTGTGGCAGTCTAGGGCGACCTCAAAGCCTGACGAGTATGTATATATACATGTTATACGAAGCATAATATAGTGTATATTCCAGCATCTGAACAGTTCCTCTAAATGGCACAGTATTGTATCGGCAGCCTAAAAAGGTTTGCACACGGCACACAGATGTACCACGACCAATCCAACTCGAAGCTCGTCCTCCCTGTCGTCTCGGACACTTGTCCGGGAAGTACGCATACACGCACGCCTCGTACAATACTGTACTATCGACATACTTCCTTTCAACAATGTGCAATGAATATTTCATTAACTCGAACGCAGGAGGAATAGACGACTCGTGCCTCTACAGAGGACACACGAAGTACGTATCATGCCTGATGCAGCTGCACTGACTGTACAAGCTGCATTCTACCAAATATGTATTTGACATACAAAAACACAGCTGTGAGATTTATATTTTGCCTGAAAAGCATTTTCTCCACAAGCCTGTGGCGTAGGGGGTCGGTCGCGCGTGCTACGGGGTGTGTAGAGTTTGGAGTTGCCTGTATGGTCTACAAAATATGAAGGTTTCTTCTCTAGGGCGATTACGATACGCGACGGGTGGAAGATTGGGGCGGCAGAGAGAACGGCAAGGGTCAAACACCCAGTGGACACAGCAGCACCACTCTGCAGATGCGTAAAGAACACCAGTAACAAATTAAGAACGACGTGTTCGCAGTTGTCGGCCGCCTTGCCGGCCGGTGACAATAGCTTCATCATGCATGTGCCGGTTCCGCTTCATGTGCACCACTCTAACTATTAAGAGCGGGAAAGATTTGCACCGTCTACTGACGCGTGCTGCGCCAGAGGTGTAGCACTTTTTTGGGGGGGGGATTTTGTTTTTTTTGTTTCTGAATGACGGGGCTCCTTAACTCAAATCCGTCGGAATGTCATTCTCCTCGTGTTGCAACATGATTTGTTCGTATAAACCTAGCCCGTGGGTTTTGTTCATCCGGCTGTTCTTTCAGTTTACTAAAACAAAAACAGCATTTGGGGTGTTGTATGGGGCTCTTCAAGCGAGGAGCTTCAGAAACAAATTTCTGCACGTCTACCTACCGTAGCATGGGTCTGCTCACTGGTGGAAACTAGCGAGGCGCCACCGGTGGCGCTCAACGCAGCCAGCACCGTGGCAAAGGCAAGGCGTCGAGCCGTCTCGCGCTCCCCCGTCTGGTCTCACCCGTGGGCGAAAACCCGCGGTGAAACCCCGGGTTGATTCCGAACATAGAAACGCCGAGGGAAGTAGGTGTACAACGAACGGAAAGCCGCGTTATTATTTGCGGTGGGACACCGTATTCAGACTCAAATATGGTGAGTATAAACAGGAGGGTATATTCAAAGGCGTTTGTGTCTATACAGTACGTGATAGCAGTTAAGGAACTCCTTTTTTGGCGCTATATGGCTCACGGCTTTATTGCGATCTCACCGTTAAGCGTAGGCTCTTAAATACTATTGTGTACCTCTGGTAGGATTTAGAGTGGCGTTACTCGCTGAGCACAAATGAAAATGCTTAGACGTTCTTATTGGGGTTTTTTAATTTAGCCTGGAACTCTTAACTGCCCAATTATTAACACATGTCGCGTACTGTAGCGAGTTTAGATTACTATGGTTCCACGTAACAAGTAAGATAAAAATGGACAATTAATCAACACGTTTTGTTTTTACATTATACATGCCAATCAATCCGTGTTTTCAATTGGGGCTGCAGAAGTCACCATGGGCGGGATATATACACACCATATATATATTTAAACAATCCATACTATTTTAAGTCATTAATTTGTTTTCGCCTCCGACACACACTGTATATTACATGAGGTATACGCATTCCAATTATATCGTTGTGGAACTAAACCGTCCCCGAGAATAGAGGATATACACTGAACTCGCTCTTTTCTTTCTGCCAGGGGTAACTTCTTGGCCAGGCGTGCGGCCATATTGGTGGATATACTATTGACCGTACCACAATATGTTCAGTTTTTTCAATACGTTTGAGCTTGGCGGCCGTACTTTCTGCTGCGAGACCTGAAAACAATTAATGATCAGTATGCGACAAGCCAGGGGCGATGAGGACGGCGTAACAGTGCCGTGGGCGAGACTCGGGGGGCGCAAATGGGACAAACCTAAAGTTGCCGATGACGACACAGGGTCGGCGGATATCATTGTGACTGCACACGCACGAGTACATAAAAGGCGTTTGCCATGTGTATAGATTTGGTACCATCCTCCTAACACGAAACCTGCATGCCGGACATGACTCGGTTTATTCTGCGAGAAAGGGGTCGATCTACACTAACTTTGACCATATCATGATGACCTCTCCCGAATTATTTCTCATTTTCTCAGGAAACCTCACACGCGGAGTTCTTGTGGGGGTCTCTTTGTTAAGGGAGGGGCAGGCAGTGAATTGTGACTGATCGCACGAGGTAAAAATAAAAACGGCCCACGTACGACCGTGTGTATGCCAATCAAGCCATAGCCGCTTCCTTCGCGGAGTGCTCTATCCAGCTGGCTTTTAAACGTTTTATACCCCCTCCGGGACTTCGCAGGAAATGCGCCGAAAAAGCCTGGCGATTAACGTTTGGCCGCACGAAGCACCCCCCCGACGGCTGGAGGGGGGGGGGGGGGTTAGAGCTGCAACGTAGGGGGATGTACGACCCGCGCGCTGCATTTCGGTACGTGTTGCGCTGTTGCACACCATTTTCCTACACCGGTGATAAGTATTCGTTTCTCGGTTTGTTTTTCGGTCGCTGGCTGTGTACCTTGATGATGCCAGAACAGGGGTAACGTAACCCCTTTAGAACTACTGCGGCCTTATATTTGGGACAGACTACTTGGAGGCAGTGTGGGACAAGATTTCCAGTGAGGTAAAATGTTCGTCCTTTTCTTCGTGAATAATGTGTACTGAAATACAGGCCACTTGGAGCGAACCACTAAAAGGTTGCTGCCGAGCGTTCACGGCGCTACGCGTACAGCCGTGGTCCCGCATCATTGCGGCGCTTTTTTGGTGTGATGGCCCCAGGTTAGCGCGGTAAACACCGCTTGTCACGACCTCGTCCTACAGACTATGGCCCTACCCGGGATAGCTCGGGGTCTTGCTTTGGTGCAGGTATTGTTGTCTAGCAAGACATCGTACAAATGAGGACCCACGACCGTAATGCCAGACCCAGTATGCCTAGGCTGCCCGTCCAACACGCCCCGGTTGACTACACATATATATATACTATCGATATCATACTTGCGTCGGACTGAATATTTGTTGCGCTGTACCTACGGCATTTCAATAAACGAGGCGTGACCGCAGTAGTGGTGGATTGATGGGTATGTTTTGCCCAGGTACATAGCTCAAGACTGCTACTTCGTATAGAGGGTACAGGCCCTCTCACAACAAGCTTGGGGGTACCCGCGCGTACAGGCCCTCCGGCACGATATTTGGATAACCACGCAACTCTAGATTTCATTTTTTGAGAGAAAGGTCGTGACGTGTTCCACACAAACCTTAGTGTTAAGCTCTAGCTAATATTCCCCCCCCCCTGAATTTTTGTTCTGCCTAAATCTCACGGGGATATCTGATATAATATGAGAGAGGGCTAATAATGTAGCTATACATTTGGACCGTTACAGTTATTGCGTACTCACAGAACGACTGCGAGCGGCGTTACACTGACCATGGCACTGTTTATATAATTCAATGTTTTACTTCTTGAATGATAAATCTCTCGTGAATAACGACGCATCTCACCTGGCTAGGGTAAAGGCACTGGCTGGATGGACGGTCTGATCGATGAACAGACTAGTAGTGTGAGAGGTATGATAGGTGTGGCTCGTTTCCTGAGGTCGAAGCGGTACCCCAACACGCACTGGCAGGCGGGAGAGTGTCGGGTAGGGGGCGCGGGGATGGCGGGGGGGGTTATTAGAATGCGTTATTTGTCAGATCGAACTGCTGAATGTTTGTCGACTAGGGGCAGTGGTATGATAGACGGGAGTGTATTACACTCGGCAGATTAGCGTTGTTATGATTTGTTTACACTAATAGGACAACATAAGACGGATCCAGCCACTACGGAAGGATTTCTTCAAGATCGAATATAACTAAGCAGGAAGGGAGGAATTTCTTCAGGACCGGAGAGAAATATGTTCTTGACAGCATACTTACTAGGCCATTAATTTATAGCTGTGTTGTTCTTGTGTTTTCGCCCAGAATAGCCGTCGGTGGCTTTGTGTGGAGGGGGTATGTCGTTGTTAGATCGGCGTTCTCGGGAGTCAACGGGATTAGATTCGGGGCGATACATGTGATATAGCTGTAGCTTCGCGCGTTGATGAATGGTCAAGATGGTAGGCAATCAAAGCGCCGACGACGCTCATCTATACCTGTCTGTCGAAAGCGCCTGGTACCGGTACTGATAACACTTACCAGGTACTATTTTAGTACGTACATATTCTAGGTATTTGCCTCAGGTACCGATGCGCGCAATATACTGCTGTCCCCCCGCGGCTTTCATGGGATAGGATAAACCTGGTGGCCAATAATGCTAAACGAATGGCTCTATTATTTTAGTACGTACATATGATAAGTATTTGTCTCAGGTACCGATGCACACGCAATATACTGCTGTCCCCCCGCGGCTTTCATGGGATAGGATAAACCTGGTGGACACTGGTAAACGAATGGCTCTATAATTGGTCGGAATTGGCGAACAACAGCATCGTTCCTGGAGTTTTGTTCCGCCCTCGGAAAGGTATTGATTCATTTTCTAGAGCTGCCTACGGCAGTGCGCCCAAATATATACAGCAGTGCATGACACGAGCATCAGCCACCGACATGCAGCCGCCTGACTGACTCTTCACTGAAAAAGGTGGACAGCGCTGGCACCTAAAAAAAACGAGCGCTAAAAACACCAGGCTGTGATTTGCAGGAAACACAGAAATCCGGGAGCCGTTATCATTGTGAAATAGAGTAGGACGTACCCATTCCAAACAAAACAATCCAGCCTGGACCAGATTTCCTGTTTTTGCTATGCTACGAGTATCAATCTTAATAGTATATACTTCGTATCAAGTATACGATTAACGGATACAGGTGCCCTGTAATGTTTATTCATACCGGCCGGGTTTTGTATACAGGCCTTTGCGGGTTGGCGTTGTTATTGAAGCGGTAACATAAAGAAAGCATACAGCACCAGCATCATCAGCCGACGGCGTCCAGATGTCTGTCTGACCTACTGACTGGCTGGCTGACTGGCGGACTGACTGTTGGTGACTGAAAGCGTTCGAATATATAGAGCCGGTATACCACGGGGTATGAGTATAGGGTGCACGTCTGAGCCCCAACACGTCTGTCTCGCTTGGGGGCAGGCATCCTGAACTGCGGGGCGACTCAACATCTTTGAAATCCGAGGTGCATTGTCCCCGCAACATTCGCTAGGTAGCTCTACATGGCGCGTGGGTTTGTGTGGAGGACGCCTCGACCTCTTGCGTGTTGGGGATATAGCGCTCCCTCTTCTCTCGTGTCGATTCATGTTGAGAGCTGCGCTAGCTCGTATATCTCCTAAAACATGATACAGCAGCCACACAGGATAAAAAAAAGACAACCGAGTAATAATGCATTTTCTGTTCAATAGTGTTCCCGAGGCCAGTATTAGTACATAACCGGTCCCCTCACCAACAAGAAAGAGCCGCACACGAAACTGAGCCGGTGAGATTGCAGGGAAAATGCTAGGTTTTTTGCTGAAGAAGCATCCTACGGTTGGGATGCATCCACGTTTCTCTGATAATGCCCATTTGCAGAGCCCTCCGCTTTACCCAAGAGTTGGCTTTAAGAAAAAAGGAACGGGCACACCGACGGGTATTTAGAAACAAACATGACCTAGAGGTATTTCCCGAGACAATAACAAAAAAATACCGGTATTGGGTAGTTCCTCAATTGGGTAGTTCCTCAGTAAACCCCTTTAGAGCCGGAAACGTTTTTTTTTTGGGACAAAACTACTTTGGAAATAATGTGGGATACTCTTTGGGGGCGGTAAAGATGTTAACCCCGTAAGAGCCGGAAACGGTTTTTGGGGACAAAACTACTTGGAAATAGTGTGGGATACGTTTTTGGGGCAGTAAAGAGGTTAACCTCTTTAGAGCCGGAAACGGTTTTTGGGGACAAAAAACTTGGAAATAGTGTGGGATACTCTTTGGGGCAGTAAAGAGGTTAAGGAGCCACGTCAGCCAGAAACGATAATATTGGTCAAGCCTTGATACACCCATGAAGGAGGCTCCCGATGCGCGCACCGCGCTGGAAAGAAGATGGCTTAAAACTGTCAAGAATATTCGGTTATACTCCAGCAGCAGTCTGCAAAGGTTGGCGTTGACGGTCGTAAAACTGACCGAGCAGACACGCTGTGTGTCGAGGATGTAAAACATTGATGACTCTTGCAGAAGGCCGCTTGAGCGCAAAACAATGTTAGAATGTTGCACTGTGATAAGTTCAGATACGGTTTGACGAGTGAACGTGGAGGGGTGCAAACTCTTCATTTCCTTGATCCTGATAGCCTCCTGCCAGTAACGTCTGTCAACGGATTGTCGCTGTAACTCGCCAATTACAAGAACTGCCGAAGGGTCTTCTAAGTATCCCGTTACTCATAATGCGGTGTAGTTAAGTTGAACCACAACGTACGAAATATTGACTCAATAGAGCATGTACTGCTTATACACCTATCTCAGCTGAGAATTTTACACAAAGCTTCTTGGCTTAATCATAGTTCTACACAACGCTTCTCAGCTTTTGGGATCTACTCGAAGCTTCTCAGCTTTCTTTTAATTTTGCTCAAAGCTTGTTAGCTCTATAGTTTCAGCGACCCGACGACAAAGCTCAGTTCCGCGATTAAGTGCACAACACAGGCTCGATCTGTGTGTTTTAACACAGCGACCGAGACTCGGGTTTGTCTTTTATCGACTACCAGGGTAAATTTTGTATTCATGTTATCTACTACCTGGTATATATTATTGCGCTAGTAGTATCGCAGTCGAATGAGGATCTTTCGCGTTGCTAGTCTCCAGTCTTAACTAATAATTAACTAATGTAAGGGTTAGTATCGTATAGGATATCAGAGAGGGGGTGGTAGCCTGGTTGGAACTTATCACAGCGGTTCCCAAGGTAAATCGACTCGCACCGATGTAGACTACTCAGAAGACAGTGTTCCAAATATGTGGCAAGCATCATCAAATAGCCGAAGAAGAGGCAGCCGGAGAAAACTCGCTAGTCCCCGGGTAATGTGCCAGGTACGCAAACAAACGAAAGGCCGGGTGATATATTCAGGCAGAAGAACTTGCAGAATGTATTAATGCAAGAAACACGCACTTTATTAAGTCAGTCGTGTGGGTTGTCAGTTCCCTGAAAGAGACAGGTGATACTCCTGCTACAGCTACAGCAGTGTGTTTTACCCCCCTTGTTAAGAAAGAGACAGGTGATACTCCTGCTACAGCTACAGCAGTGTGTTTTACCCCCCTTGTTAAGAACAAGGCAGTTAAAGAGCAATCACAAGGAGATAATCGTCACCCAGATAGCACGACGCTGCGATAGGTGACGAAGCGGCGCAGGATCGGGGAGTTTGCAAGGATCCACCTCACGAGTACCGCTAGGTCCGGAAAATGACCGCTCGCCCCGGGAATGACGGGGCTCCGGCGACACGACCAACAGCCCACCGTTGGGGTCGTTGTGCCGTGGCAGATGGAACACCACTAGGTTCGGAAAAGGGCCGCTCGCGCTGGGACATACGCTCTTCAGGGGCACGTTGGGGTACACCATTTCTATCATCAGCAAGACTGCTGCTGTAAAAGTATTGTTTGTGTTGGTATGCCTCAGACAATATTCCGTTGGACTGCTGCTATGGACGACGAGCAGTCCAAGGGACAACACAAACACTGTGTACGGAAGATTATCTGATGCATACCAACACAGAGTCACCGTTGCTGTTGCGAGCTGGCAAGGCGTGGTGGCGAGGCATGGCATGTACTCATACACGTGGTGGCGGGGCGTCGTGGGGGCTTGCTTTCGCATTGCCTTTTGATTTCCTAAACCCACCAAGAATACCCCCCCCCATGTTAAAACAACATTCATCATAGATATGGAACTCCCAGGGGTTGGTCGGTTTCGTGGTTTTGTCGCTGGGTCTTCTGAAGGGGTTGAGAGAGGGGTAGAGGGCTGGCGAACCGCTGTTGGTGTTCGCATGTACTTATACACGGGTCTAGGACTTAGACAGGCCTGCACTCAGC
>JAYJME010001972.1:0-14793 GCA_036873775.1 Costaria costata
CCGCCCCCGCGCGCGCGCGTTGGAGTCAACGGTTTATTTCGGGGTTGAAACCTTCCTGTGTCGCTCTGCCGCTGTCCTCCTCTCCTCGTCATGACATTTCCGCCTGAAGGCCCGTGCCCCGTCCTCGACCCGTCGGAACCATCTGCCGAGCTTCTGTGCTGCCTCGCACTGCACCACCCTTTGGATTTCTTTCAGATCTTGCTCGAGCCCCCTCATCCAATCCTTCTCCTGTCCCCCGGAGTTTTGCCCTTACCCCCAAACATCTCCCCAAACACCACTCGCTCACCGTCGCCTCAATGCTCTCGAAGTCTGTCTTGACAAGCGCGTCGGCGTAGGATGGGGTATGGTCTTCGCGCTTCCGTTACCGCCAGCCGAGGCATCGGAGGAACATCTTATTGTGGGTCAGGTATATCAGCAGTACAACTGCTGTTGCCGTGTTGTTGTGCATACAGCACTGACGGGTGTGTGTGTTCTTCACATTAAACCGTTATTTCTACTCGTCGACATCCAGCACAACCAGTAGTGTCCGTGCTGAGGCTTGAAGCTCTGTGGTCACAAACTACGACACAGATATAACACATCGTAAATGCAATAAGGAAGATTAGACACTGCAATGCCATTATATCGTACTGGACACGACAAGCACAACATACACACCCCAGCAAACTAGAAAATCTGGACCGAAATGTAACGACCACGATGTACTGAAAACTTTATCCAAACGGACCTTACATTTATGTCGAGAGTGATACATTCCAAGCAAGGAAAACGAAAGAAGGAGAAAAGGAAAATAATAAGAAAGAAAAAGACCAAAGGAAGATATGAAACAACAAGTAAAGGAGCCCGAGCTGGCAAACTTTGGGAGAGACAGAACACAAGACCAAACAAACCAATATCCAAAACAAACAGAAAGCAAGGCATGCAATAGTAGCAGTAGAACACGCAACCCCGATTTGGTCGGAGTCATAGGTGACACAGGGTGACGGCGTATATACCCACTTGCTTTGTTTTACGTAGACATCACTTTTACTTTGCAGCTCATGTCGCATGGGTTATCTGGGCAATCCGTGTTCACACGTGTCTTCCCTTCTCCCACTGGGTACTTGCCTAAATGGACTATGACAAATGACAATAGTACTGTTGTTGTCAAAGCCCATACTCGTTGGGTTTTTATTGCGTTATATATTTCTCTCTTCCAATGTACCAGTAGCTGGTTTGCTGACGAATGTGCCTTGTGGTTGACGTATTCGTTACGATGGCAAAGCAATACACCACTGCTGTCTAGTCTCCTTGCTGCATAACGTGGTGCGTACGATGTACCAGGTATGATATATGTGATGTAGTTTGTGACCACAGAGCTTATATCTGTATTCTACGGTACGATGAAGAATCGGCACGGGCCCTGGGGATGCTGGATTTCGACGAGTAGAAGAACGGTTTAAAGAACACACACATATGACATGATATCATATCATATGATACGTGTTTGCATTCATTGTTGTCACGCATTCCCACTGCTCGTCGATTTCCATCAAACTTTGTACGTATTCCTCTTGCATATCCATTTTGCCTTGTTATGCTCGGAATATTCATTCTTCCGCTCTTTCTGTTTCTGTACGTGTTATTATTTTTTATTACTATTTTATTGTTATTATTATTATTATTATTATTATTATTATTATTATTATTATTATTATTATTTTCTTTTTTTTTTTTTAAATTAGACTACAGGTAATTGTTTTCCTGTTTTCTTTTATTTCTGTCCTTTTCCTTTTTCTCTCCTGCAATGTATTTGGTGTGCTGGCCTGTGCATGTTGGTTGTTGGTTGCTTGTCATATCCAGTACGTTGGCATGGGATTGTTTTGCAGTATATAGAGCTTACCACGCTTTCAAGAAAATGGTTGTCTCACACTGTTTACGAGACAGAGGTTAAAGCTAACCAATGAATGGTTGTTTGGATCTGATTGGCTTAGGGTTTGGGTTAGGGTTAGTTCGATTTGTCTGGTACACAGGATGTGTCAACCATTTTCTGGAATAAGTGTGGTAAGCTCTACTCGGTAAGTTACCCTCTTATTTTGTCAGATCTGTCTCGTATTAAAATAGTTTGTGTCCACAGAGCTTGTATGTGCTGTATCCCGTATGAACGTCGACAGGTATTTATGTTAAGGTATTAGTCTGTTGGGCTACTGGTAAAAGGTTAACCGATCGCCTACCCAAACTAAGCCTTATAACACTCGCGGCTTAGTGTGATCTGAACGTTGAGCGTAGGCTTTTAAAGGCTATTGTATAGGATTTAGAGTAGCGTTCCACGCTGAGCACAAATGCTTCGTAGCTGTAATTTTTTAATTTTTCGAAAAAACAGCCTGAAATCCTTAACTATCAAATTATGAACACATGTCGCGTACCTGGTACGTACTATTGATATCTGTATTGCAGTACTGGCGTCCGAGATGCTGAACATGCGAAGCGATATCGACGAAAACAAATACCACTGGTACTCGTACTTGTACGCTTGATTGCACAGATGCTCCCAGTCCACTTCATACTCAGAGTATACTCGGAGTATTCAGTACATTTCGTACTGCGAGTACTAGGAGTATTGCAGTACTGGCGTCCGAGACACTGCGAGTACTGGGAGTATGAGCAGGATTGAAGGCCTACAGCAGTAAATACTGCGAGCACTGGGAGTATTACTATAAGCAGTAAGAACTGGTATTATTATTATAGTACGAGTACGGGGTGTAATCCGCAATAGTATCGAACCCCTAGATGCTTGGAGTTGACAGGCAGTACCCGCAGTATAGAACCCCGATATACTGCGAGTGCTCGCAGCATATACGAGTATACAGGAAGTACCTGTATTTTCTCTGGAAAATATTATGATTTATGATAGATCTCGTACGAGTATTTGGCGTACAGAGCAGTACGTATTGGTATGTACCTTCAGGTCGCCGTACTGCTTAGTTGCCCACAGCCCGTCGGGATCATCGGCCCTCTCCTTCGACAGAAGAGGAGCCACATCATGTACAGCAGGCAACAGGCTTCTCTGTTCCATTCGACACGACTCCGCCGAGCAACGCTGGTGTCCTTGGACTGCACAACTGCGGCAACTCTATTAAATAGTAGCCTTCAGCTCAGCTCTTTGTGCGAGGTGCGCGGTGCGTTTCTTGAATCCTCGCAATATCATTGGTCAGAAGTGAGGCCGCATATTTGCCCCGTTATTTTCAAAGTCGCCGCTTTTTTTTGGCGAGGCATTGGAGAATCACACACCCTCTGTGCGTTCGAGCCACGTGGACCGTCGACCAGGCTGACCTATTCAGCTCGAGGATTAGTGATGGTGCACGCACGATGTATAGCGCTAGCCCTCTTGAGCTACAGCGCCGGCGGACGGGCATTCGTGCTCAGGCCGCGAGTTGCATCTGCACACGTCATCAACAAGCCGCATGGGTTTGTGGGCCTGCTCAACGAGCGCCCTACGCGCTCTCGTCGAGTGCTTGGGACCAGGACAGCAGCGGCAGTAGTAGCTTCGGCATCAGAAACGGAAGGCGATGAAAGCGCGCAAGGGGTGCGATCTGCCGAGGATGCGTTAAGTCCCCTCGGAGAAGTCGGTGCTACGCAGTCATGGGATGTACGCCCGGCTGGGGTGGCGGCAGCGGTGGCGGCCGTAGCACTAGCAGGTGGCCTGCTGCATCCAGAGTTGGCCAATGCTGCAGAATCTTTCGGTGAGCAGTGATGGGCAGGTGGTCTTGTTCGCTTGTTGTGGTGCCTTCGTGTACGGAGGCTGCCTTGGTTGTTGTTTTCAGCAGCTCTGGGTGCGTTCTGTGTCGTATATATGATATGTACCGGAGAGGAGAGGAGGCAGCAGTCCTCGCACCTGGGGTCTAAAAACTGGTGTACTGCTGTTGTTTGATAATTTGCCTTGATTCTTGGATTCTCATGTGATGCCAACTTCTCACAACTTCCAACTTCACCAGGCCCTTTACACTTTACAGAGTATAGTCTGCCTCAGTGTCTCAGTGATCAGTGCTCAGTGTAACACTGCATGTGTACCGCTATCATATTATACGTGGGCTGCTGTTGTCTGTACTGCTGCTGTGTACTCTTGTGTACCGAAGGTCTGACTGGTTACTGCTGTGACGCATTGTTCGGCTGATGCTGTACCTGCTATGATACCAGTATGATATAAGAGACGGACTCTGTCGGTTGTTCAAGTAGAGTACTGCTGTACTCGTACTGGTATGGCGTTGTTCATGTAGAGTACTGCTGCACAGCAGTACGAGTGGTATCATATGGTGCCATACTCTTGTTATGTTAAGAAGCAGTACGACTGCTGTGCCGTACGCTGATGTAGCTGTAAACAACCCAAAGAACAGAGCTCCACGTAAAGCAATTGTACGGTGAGGTCGTCGCTGCTCGTAGTATATTATGTCCTTGTCCTCATCTACGCTGCCCATGTCTACGTGACCGTCCTTGTCCACCTGTGTCGTACGTAGCTGGAGGGCTGCAGATGCCGGTTGCCATGTCCCAGCTCTTGGCAGACCCGGTGGCGTCGCTGGCAGCAAACCCGGAGTGGACAAGATACGCTTTCATGTTTCCGGTGGGGATCTTGGTTGCCACGTGCGCCCAGACGGCGGGGATCGGGGGTGCGGCGATCATGGGGCCTTTCTTTCTCCTAGGGTTTCCGCTGTTGGGGCCTGCATATCCGCTGCACAGCGTTGCCGCGAGCGTGGCGACCGCAATTTTGTCGGAGGCGTTCGGGTTTTCTTCAGGTTGGTGACTTTCATCGCTTTGTCTACGGCAGGTTTGATTGTACCAGAGGGTATTCTACTGTTTTTGCTGCTGTCAGTACCAGGTATTAATAGTACTGCTGTAGTCGTCGTGCTGGTGCTGGTGCTAGTGCTGGTCCTGTAGCTGTACTGCTGCTGCTGTTAGAAGCAATCAGTTGTCTGTGCGGTACTCGTAGGCTGTATGTAGGTGGGAAGTCTGTTTTTCGCTCCGGCGTCAGAAATTATTTTTTTTTGCGCCTCGGCCAGCGCAAGGTCGAGCTACTATTAACACGAGTATTAATAACCGAACACCGCCATGAACACGTCACAGAATACGAATAGCTATCATCCCGCTCTTGCGATATCGCTCATCCCACCAATGCTGCTGTAGTCCTATTATGCAGCTTTTGCTTTTTATCACGAGCTCTACTATACTCTGGGGGGTACCTGGGGGCATTGTAGTTTATCGTTCGTTTTTTACTTTCGTATATAGCTTTCACGGGTCCTACAAGCTACCTGGTACTATTGATAGTAGGCACATATTTGAACTGGGATAACCGGATCGCGACAACGTGGGTCTGGTCTGAGGTGACTCCCCGTTGCTATCTACCATGGTATGTTTTTTTCCGATAAAAAAGTTATGCTACGTACCCGGGCATGATATCCGGGGTTGGACGAAGTTGGCAATATTTATATTTTGGGACCCATGTCTAGCGACCAAAAAAATGACGAGGGCGATGTTATCAAGCGACTATTAATACTAATAGGAATAGCGTGCAGCAATACGAGTATCAGCGTCCAGTGCGCGTCTCGTGTAGCTCCGAACGTTGCGCCTCGGCTACATCCCCTACCCATTTAGTAGTGTCACTCGTGTGTTAGTAGTGTCACTATAGTGTGTTAGTAGTGTCACTATTGTGTCCCTAGTGTTAAGCTGCTTTATGTGGCCGATGCTACTGCTGTAGTCATTTGTTTTCGTAAGGTTTTCCCTCTTCTCAAGCCCCATAGCGGTTACTAAGGTGTTGTACGAACCGAACCGTTGTGTTGTGTCTTGGTACATCTATAGGCTACGCGAGCAGCTGTTGTTGTTGTTGGGGGTGGCGGGGTTGTTGGTGCTAGTGCTAGTGTTGGTGTTGGATGTTGGTGCTGGTGTTGGTGTTGGTGACGGTGCTGTTGTAACGGTCAGGTAGCGCTTTCAAGCTTTCGCGCTTTTGGCGACGTCAAGTAGAACCTACCAGGTGCTAAATATCAGTGTATGTGCTATAATCACATAATCACATTATGGAAAGTTTAAACCTTCTAAACTCGTTACTCTCCTCTGAGACGTACTTGGAGGTTTCTGAACATTTCGTCGACGACGTCGTTGCTATTACGTTGCCGAAATGGTTGGCGCTCGCGCGGTTCGTCGAACAAGGACACCGTGCCTTAGAACACCTGGCTGACCTTTTTCCATCGCCTTGTTTTCTTGCTGGTTGTTTACAGGTCTGTTTGGGTACTTTCGGCGAGGTCTCATAGACCCGGCCTCGGCGCTGCCGTTCATTCTTGCCTCCCTGCCTGCGTGTCTCCTTGGCGCGATAATCGTGCCTTACGCCGACGAGCGAGCGCTCAAGGCGCTCTACGCTGTGTTCATGCTGGGCCTGAGCGTGTATCTCTTGATGGACGAAGAAGGGTGAGCACTATTACGCGGGAACATGGCAGTCGGAGCCTGCTACGAGTATATGGCGTGTAAAAATACTGGCGTACGTTTTTTTTTTTGGGGTCCATCGTGGGTTCTGATTGCTATGCCCCCCCCGTAATACTACTATTACATTAATAAGTACCTGGTACCCCGTAATACTATTAATACATTACATTGATAAATACCCCGTGATACTACTTCGTATCATTACATTAATAAATACCCTGGTTCTGGAATACGTGTAATATACCTGGTATTGCATTGACTTCGGTGCTTAGGCGCATGCCGAACGCCTTGTTGAGCTGTTGTCGGTGCTCTCGCACTTCTGTTAACAACCAGCCGTCCGGGGATGCACCATGTATACCGCAGCCGCCCGGTCGCGGCGCGCAGTATACGTGTGAGCAATGAGTTCCTTCGCTTGCAAAAGGGCATGGTGCCCTTTGCTTAATAACTACCCATACCAGGTAGCAGACAGTTCGATGGTCGATTCTCGCCGTTCCGCAAACACGTTTTTCAGCTACTTTGTAGAAGTATGTGTAGAATAAGGCGTAGGTTGCTTGTTCAAGGAATTGAAAAGCTTGTTCAAGGATTTTTTCCCTCTGAATGCAGAGGCATTTCTCTGGTTTGACACAGGCCATGAAGTATACTACTCTATTCATAATTTATAGCACGCGTTGCTGTGCTTTGCAGCGGGCGACGTCCATCGTATTGACCGTTTTCCTTCGGTACCCCTAACCCCAAGACGAATGTAAGTGTATCAGCTGTGAAGGAACACAAAGCTTTAAATGATGGGTTGCAGCACGCTTGCGATTTGGTGATACTGTTTGATAGTTTGCGGCCTTTGATGCCCAATGCACGGCTACGAGTTGCCCATTCGAGTTCCTTCTCGCCGTGTGCCTCCCGGTGCAGGTCTGAGTCTTTAATCCCGGAAGAGTGTTCCGTGGAGGAGCTGGAGAGCGGGGAGATGAAGGCTATCTGTACCTCAGAGGGCAAGGAGTACCTGTACAGGGTAAGTGCAGCACTTCTGATAGTGCTATTGGCAGCTGTGTAGCCAGTTATTGTTTTTCTTGGACAGTGTAATAGCAGTAGTGTACTCTGTAGGAAAACCCGGACCACTCCTACGGAGTACCTAATTTTTGAAGCGTCCCAAGCAGAGTCGTAGTCTCAGCACCCTAGAGGGGGCTCCCTTTAACACGATGTCGATCCGAGTACAGTTACAAGGTATAGACGTGATTACAGTAGTACTACAAGGCATAGAAGTGAGTACAGTAGTACCACCAGGAACACCGCCGGCATGCCTTCGAGCTAAGGTTGCACGTGAGGAGGTTCATGAGGGACGATTGGCTCAGACGCACATCAGTGCATTGCGTCTTCGTGTCTCCAACGCCTGGAGGCCTTCGTCCCGTTAACTGTCACCTTAATGCAAACGGCGCACAACCCACCAAAGATTGCCCTATGCATTTGGGCTATAAACCAACAATAGTACTTTGTCGGCTCTCACCCAAACCTATTATGTTAAAGTGCACTGGAGCCTAACTTGTTATCTCGCTTTCGCCACACTACCGTCTCGGTGCAGAAACCCGAATTTGGAGCGGATAGCGGGTTGTCGACGGCGTTCGGGGGTCTGATGACGGGGATGCTTGGGGTGGGGATAGGGGAGGTGGTGATACCGCAGCTCGTGAAGAAGAACGGCGTGCCCCTGCCAGTGGCGGCGGGCACTTCCGTTCTCGTCGTATTCCTCAACGCTGTAGGTGAGGATACCATTGGTACTAGGGTGGCATATACATACTGCTGTTGCTTGACTACGAATATACTTCGAAGTATAATCCAGAATTACTGTAAAGTTGGCGTTTTGGGGGGGGAGCGGGGAGGGGTAGAAAATACACTGCTGTCTATGCGTTGTGCTCGATAAGGTCCTCGGCCTCGTTGTGGGGTGAGTGTCAACCGTAGGGCGCCCGATTGATTTGCCGGGTTGTTTGTGTTTTTTCTTTGCTTTGTTTTTCCGACCACGAAGTCCCTAATGCATCGGGCATGTTTCTTGCTTGATTGTTGTTGTTCTCACAGTAACTCATCGCTAAAATCAAGTCCGTGGTCACAGGACGGGCTCCAAAAACTCTGGAGTGGAAGAATACCCCGGGAACGCTTGATTGAGGCAGCCTGGTCCCACGCCTTGATAGTTGGGGTCAGCGCCGGCACCGACCTGAATGGCAGTAATACCAACTGAAGCTGCAGAGAGGTTCTGACTGTACGACGTATTTTCGTTTGTCTTTGCCCCACAAACTTCAAACGCAACAAGCCCTTTCCATGATTGAAGCTGCAAAGCACATAAAATAGCGCACAGCCAGCATGGTTGTTATCTTGTTGGGTATCCAAGCGACCATTCACGCGTCCATTGGTTTTGTTTTGGTTACCACCCCGACTTCCCCGTTCAGCCAGCCAGCTCCCTGCCATCATGCGGCAAGCATTTCACTAGCGCCGGAACACACAGGACCCTCGCTGCTACAAACTGCCAGTACAGCAGCAAGTAAAATACAAGGGAACGGGTTAAGGGGAATCATAGATTACAGCTCGTGATTTTTTGTTGATTGTGCCAACTTGAGCAGGGGCTTTATTTTAACACGCCGACCGTCCTCCTTGTCGCGACCCTTTGCTTCTTGGCGACAACAGTGGCCGCCGGAACCCAGATTGGCGGAATTGTCTCTCGAGGAGGGGACGAGGTGCCGTGGAATCTCATCGCCTTTATCGTCCCTGGCGTGGTCATTGGTGGCCAGCTCGCTCCGCGAATGCAGGGGCGCTTGTCTCAAAGAACCATGGAGAAAATTTTGGCGGGAGTGTTCGGTTTTGTCGGCGCAACGTTCGCCACGATCTCGGTAGAATCTCTTTTGGCGGTAGCGACGGCGTCGGCATCCTTATCATAATAGGTGACGCAGTGCTAATTTTTGTAGCCAAACGTATTTATTTTTGCGGACTTTCAAGTTCGGATGGAATTGAATATTATCGATAAGAATTAACGTTAGGGAGGGGAAGATGATACTGCATAGAGGCAGAACCCGCGGCTCTATCCAGGGATTTCGTCTCGTGCCGCATGCATGGCTTTGGTCGTGACTTTTTGTTTTCTTCAAGCAGGTACCTGGTAGATAATGCTGCAACTTTTACAGCAGACGAACAGAGCGAGGCACACGCGGTGGGTGTGTGTATACGTACACCCCTTATAATAGTACATACACCCCAATGAGCCTGGTATAGCACTGGAAATATGGTAGATTGAATTGAACTGAATGGCTTGGTGGTTGCGCCGCGGTTAGGACGCGCCTCCATTCGCTTTCAGCAGGCGTAAATGTGAGGCATTGAGGCATAGAGAGGTTATATGATAGATGGGACGCATTCATAATTGGAGCACTATTGTCGAGCTGGGCAACTCAGAGTACACACTGAGGCCTCGTCGCAATTCTCCCAGGAACGTGTATGGTATCCCCCACGAGTACACTAGTAAGTAAAAGTCTCTACAGCCGGGCGGAGCAAATTTTGTAATGAGAGTCAGCGACCAATATATCATCGACTTGATTACACGCTGCAGTCCATATATGGTGCAGAATGATGAGAAGAAAGTCCCATCTTGCCATTGGACTGCTCCTGCTTGCGGACCTTCGGCACGCCCATGCGTCCGCGACGCACGAGACCCCCCCCCCCCCCTCTGCTCGACGTTTCAAGAATACGAGGAGCCCCCCCCGCACGTGATGATCGGGCTGAGCCGTGTTGTGTCCATGCTGTGAATATGTGTAAGAGCAGCTCAGACACCCACGTAATATCTTCCTCTTGATATATTATCTTCCTAATACCGGTACACGAACGAAACCATTCGCACGAGACTATTTTTGACATTAGACACTCCCATGCTCCATGATCCCTGCCTACTTTATGAAACCGAGGCGGGAGACGCGAGCCTTAGCCGTTCTCTGCGATCGGATTGGCGTGTATTGTGATACGCTTCACGATGATGTCGGTGACGGGCCGTTCCTTCTTTCCCACGGGCGCTTTTTCGATGACGTCCAGGACGTCTAATCCGTCGATCACCTGAATTAGCCGCGCAGCGGCGACGAGCAACAACAGCCGTGGCGGAGCGACTATTGACATAGTAAAGCTATCATATGAGGAACTCGCGCAGCAGGCTAGTTGAATCTATCGTCAATCTGTGTGCGTTGCTGGATCCCGGTCGGTCGGTTGCTTCAGCCATCTCGAAAGAGGTTCGTCGTTGTTGGCATCGTGAAAATTAGAAGCTAGCATGCGCGTGTAAATATGTTGCAGGCGTTTATCGATACCACACAATACTAACACGAGTACCCTTCTTTCTATTAATAGCGAGCTGCACAACTAACCGTTCCTTCTTTCATCAGCTTGCTCGGAAGATCTCCCACAACGTCGATCGCGCATTATATATGTGCGAGGTTCGCGACGTGACGCTCAGATGCAGACCGTTCGCGGCGGTGGTATCATAGTTTTTACAACTTGGCCTCACTTTGACAAAACGATTGACAGCGCACACACACTCCTCATTCCAGCTTCATTCCGAGATTTTTCTCAGGTGGTCGGAGTTAGGGTCAGGGCTTAGGGTCAACTACCTCATTACAGCAAAATTCCGAGAACATCCCTCGGCTGTCGGTGACGGGGTTAGTGCAGCGTGCACGAGAGTCAAGCACGTTCCAACCATTTTGCCGAAGCTGGGCCTTGACGTCAACACGGCTCACCGTCCGTTAAGACTATTATGAAGTAAGCTGAAAGGATGCCGAACGATAAAATGGCGACAAGCCGGGGAGGCCCAAAAACAACTTTTATACGAAGTACGAGTGAAAAAGTACTTGGCAGCGGCAGCAGCTACAGTACGAAAAAACATCAAACTTGGGGTGGTGACATGTTACAAATGATGTGTGCCGCACTTTCGAAAGTAACACTCTACAACTCCGAAGCACATCGGTAGGAGAGGGCAGCGGCACAGGGCAGGGCCGTCTGAGGCTGGACTGCACGACTGCACCGATTACGTCCTCAAACTAAGTTATATACACGGCTACACTCCTATGATGTGATGCATCAACTGTGTCCTCGATTTTTACCCCTTTAGAGCTATACTCGTACACATTTGTTTTGGGACAAACTGCTTGGAATGTGTGTGGGATAAGTTTTGCAGTTTTAAAGGAGTTAACCGTCTCTCGAAAAGCTTACCTTCCCGAAAACGGTATATACGTTGTTCAAATGTGGTTGCCTCGAGTAGGTGATGAAGAACTGGCTCTTGTTTGTATTCGGCCCCTTGCTCGCCATGGACACCTGAAGGCGAAGGTGAAGGAGAAAATACCGGCCGACGAGGGAAGAGCAGCAGTGTTATTTGTTGAGACGACATCGAGCATGCCATCGAGTGCGTTCCTGACCTCTAAACTAAATCTCCAGCCCTACTGTAGTTATTTCCCCAAGACGTAAACCCCAATGACAATGACTTCCCTTGACAACGCAACGCCGGCTGGTGGCGTGGGAAACCATTATCAACTGAGGGCCGAGGGGCTATTTCGTGCTGGTCCAGTCTACATGAACACGACAACAACAACAGATAAGCAAATACAGCTGTATTTCGATGTTGCCGTCAGTACGACGCAAATACTAAACCTATACATATGTACCTGCAGTCCGTACCAGGTACTTACGCGTACGGGTATTACAGTACCTTTACGGTGTCTCGTGATCCGAGAGCATCACGAGAGCATACTCTAAAAAATCACGTGTTGCAAGCGCCGCGCATCGGGAGCGGAGCAGCCGCAACTCAACACCACGCTATTTCGCACCACTCACCATCCCTCTTCGGTCGTGCTTGTTGTCCTGGTGGAACTCGTCCGGGAACGCCCCCCCCCAAATACTCTCCCCGCCCTTGCCCGTCCCGAGGGGATCTCCGCCTTGGACCATGAAGCCTTTGATATTTCGGTGAAACTTCGTTCCATCGTAGTAGCCGCTGTTTAGTTTTAGTAGTGGTACGCGCAATACCGGAAGGAGCATGGTCGAAAGCTGTCATAGGTGTAGAGTGTGGTTGACTGCAAGGCAGAGACCACTTGCAATAAGGGTTAAAAGCTACAGTAGCCTTTGCGGTGTTCTTGACACACAAATCATACCAGATAAAGTACCAAATACATTACTACGATTGTTGGTGGTCCGCACATTTTTTTTCCAGATCATCCAAAACGCGCGGCAAAGCCGTGCTCGGGTCGGAGGCTTAGCCTAGTTAGGGTCAGGGTTAGGGTTAGGGTTAGGGTTAGGGTTAGGGTTGGGTTGAGGGTCGGCGCCTTCTCGTGATCTGGAAAAAAACACACACACACACAAAAACACAAAAACCAGCCTAAAAAACCCTATAAAGCGTAGTATATTTGGTACCTTTATCTGGTATGATTTGTGTGTCAAATACTGGCGAAGGCGCCTCAAAAACTACGAAAACAGCTCTGGGGGGGAGCGATTTCCAGCTATGATATGAAACGTCGAAGATTTGGAGAAACCCAATTAACTTTTGGATTATCAGTGATTGTTGCCCGATCGTGTTCCACCTCGCAGACAAAACCTTTCGCATGCGCTCGCGCTTTCCGCCAACAACGTGCAGGGAAGCGCGACGATATGCCCGTCCACTCCCGTCGTTCTCTGCAACGCCTCAGAGCGAGCATCGCTGCCTCTCTATCTATGAATCCTGAGTCTACCGGGCTTCGGGCAGAGGTGTACTTCCAAGTATCATACGATTTCTACTGCTTGCTGCTGTTTCTGCGGATCCCAAACAACCAGAAAGTGCCACCTAGGGGCGAAGTGTGGCGAGAAAGGACGCTTCGATATATCTAGCTCACCCTACCGCTGGCTCAGCATAGAGACAAGCACTGGATGGAGCGGGCTCGGCGTGGCTGGCGTTGGCTGCGGCAAAGAGCTCGGCGTGTCCGAGTACGAGTGCTGCAGTACTCGTACTCGTACTATGCGAGCAAGCGGACCAAGTACTTGGAGCATTTTTTTGTTTTTGTTTTCGCTCCTTTGGTTCTCGTTTTTCTCGTACGTACATGAAAAAACGAAGCAAACACGGGCTACAAGCTACTACGAGTCGCGCGATGAGGGTTGTGCTCTCTTGCGTTGCGTGACGGCTGCTGCCGCTGCCAAGTGATGAGGTCATGGATACAGTCGAGAGTGCAAAAAAGTATAATGTGAGCTCACAAAAAGGTACACGAGCATCGGCTTTGAGCTTCTTCTGCGTGTTTGGTTTTTCTGCTGGTCGATGCATATGCTGTTCTTGTCTGCTTTTGTTGTCGTTTACACATTTTTTTGGTGTCATTTTGGTACGAGATAACCAGGCAATGCGGAGACCTCCAGCTTCAATAAAGCAACGAGCAGCCGTGGTCTTGACCTGTCTTTCCGATGGTGAACGCGCACGGTGCACACATCGCCGCTGGCTGGTGGTGTCCTCTCTGGCAGCATGCATCGACCAGCACAAAACCAAACAAGCAGAAGAAGCTCAAAGCCGACGCTCGTGTCATTTTTGGATAGCTCATTCATCAAGTGGCAGCAGGAGCAGCCGTCACGCAACGCAAGAGAGCACAACCCTCACCGCGCGTTTATACTATACTCGTATGGGCGTGCACCGAGCGGTCGAGCTAGGCGCAGCCGAGCTATGTGCGGTACTCGTAGCTTGTAGCCCGTGTTTGCGTTTTTTCATGTACGCATACTGTATAGCCCAATACTTCGTATACGAGAAAATAGAACCAAAGGAACAAAACATCAGCAAAAAAGATGCTACGCCGGGTACGAGTACTTGCTCCGCTTGCTCGCATACTATATACGAGTACGAGTACAGCACTCGTACTCGGACACACCGAGCTCTTTGCCACAGACGACGCCAGCCACGCCGAGCCCGCTTCAGTTAGTGCTTGCCTCTATGCTGAGTCGGCGGCGGGGTGGGCTAGATATATATCCAAGCGTCCTTTCTCGACACACTTCGCCCCCAGATGGCGATTTCTGGTTGTTTGAGATCCGCAGAAATAGCAGCAGCAGCTGCTGCAGCAGTAGAATCCGTATGATATACCTCGCCTGATGCCCGGCAGACTCCGGGTTTGTTGTTAGGTTGTTAACAATAATTGGGCCTGACTCGAGCTGGCCTTACAATGTGGTCGCAGGGATCTTTAGGGAGGTAGGCTGTTCACCACAAACGGGATCAGACACCAGACGGGATAAGAAGAAACCCCTGCTGGTGGGATCAAGGTAGGGGCGTAGACCCAACCCAACCCGTAACCCTAACCCTAACCCTGACCCTAACCCGCACCCAAAACGGGCCAAAACACAAATTGGAACGCG
>JAYJME010001973.1:0-14789 GCA_036873775.1 Costaria costata
GACAGACAGACAGACAGACAGACAGACAGACAGACAGACAGACAGACAGACAGACAGACAGACAGACAGACAGACATGTTTTGAATTTCCGTTATAGACTACCCTAGGTTAACACCTAGGGAATTGTGGATCTTCTAGATACATAATGGAGAAATACGTATATAACACATAAGTTCAACGTATTTAATTTAAGAAGATTCGAGTAATATGTACGTGCTTCCATGCGTGGTACGGACGAGTTGGTATACGCACGTAGTTGTAAACAACGTGATACCGACGAGTTGAAGTGGTACATAAGTATCTAGGTACGTGGTACTGACCATTTGCAGTGGTACGTACTCGTTGCACGTACGTGGTAGAGACTACTTGAAAGTATACGTACTAGTTGCGTACGTAAGTGGGATCTTTGCGTATAACTCAGTGTAAGTTGAAGAAGGTTCCATGATTGTTGCAAGTTTCGAGGACGAGATAGTATCCATCGAGGTCACTCCTGTTCTACTCCTCTCGCTCCTCTCCTCCAATTGCCTCAATCACCGGTTTTGATAGACCAGCAATTAATATACTTCTACAAGGCATCTCGTTCCTTCTCAGGGTTCTTTAGTATCCTTCGTGGACTTAATTCCCAAGCACGTCCCGCCGGATCTACTCCCTTCGAGCAGTAGCCTCTGATTTGTGTGTTTCTCTTGTTACGCTGCAATTGTTTGCCTCGAGTGATTGTTCATAAGATTGCACAGATTGGTGCTTTGCTTATCACGTCTATGTTCGTCGACGAAACACTACTCTGTCGAGAACACACACGACATCACAACAAGCACAGGGGCTACAACTCGCACAACAAGGAAACGGCCTCCAGGACTTTCGTCAATTTCTACCACATCTTCCAGAAAAAACAACAATGAGGCCAGACAAACGCCCCCCGTTGCCTTCTGACCGATACGACCACAGGCTTAGTCGCCGCTTGCGCAAGCAGGGGGTACCAAAACGGGCGAGTGTCCGGGACTACCGCGACTGTTCGCGCCATACATCTAGCCAGGTGCTGTACCAATGGTCCTACCATCACCGGTGGTGGGGAAACAAAATCCATGCTTGTGAGTTGTAGATCCCGGCACGATGGCCACGTCTTGGGCAAACACGTCCACCCCTGCCGAACCTTGGCAGTGGTGCCTCGAGAAAAAGTCAAGCGTGTGCCCCCTGGGGCTACTTTTGCCCTGACTCTGTGGACACCATGAGGTCAACGTGAAACTCTCCAAAGTAGTCCCACAGACGCTGAAAAGCCTGTGTCGTAAGACGTACTATCTCCTCCCTTGATGGTCTGGTGATTATGTAACGTTTTCCGCTGTCGGCACCCATCGTGATGAGGCCAGAACTCGTACTGTACCTGCAATCGGAAACGCTTAATCAACAACGCATGTGCCTGCGGGTCTCTCGCCCGCCCCCACCGGAACGCGTGTACAACCGATTGATTGTACTTGGGTTCTCCTCAGGGGGTCCGGGTGGACTAGGAAAAGCTGGTGCAGGACGTCATGCAAAGCGAATATCTCCTTAGCGTTGATGTGTCAGGGTAACCAATCTGAAGATAAATCGCCGCCTGCTTCGAACGGACCCGTGAGTATGTGGACAATTCTCCCGAACGTATTTGACGAGGCGTCGGTCGCACCCACTTTAAGGGCTGCCGTATAGTGGTGCACTTTGAACCGCGGCCCTTGATGCGCCGTCGAGCTGTCAACCCCGACCATTGGTGAAATTTTCCTGCCAGCTTGGTGTTTGCTACGAAGCTCACCCGGTTCCCCGGTCGACAATTTTGGGCGCTCTTGGCGAGCTGGGAAAACATGCAAGTTGTCCGCAACGATGCCGGGCGAATTGTGACCGCCATACTTGTGCACTTGCCGGATATCCGTTCAAGTGCCTGGATGTTAACGAAGCCGTCATCGAGCGCGGTGCGTACGAGCGGTTTTGGAGTCTGTTGATAGGGATGCGGAATACGGCGTCCATCGAGTTGCATTTGATTCCAAGATACCTCTGCACGCGCGACGGGTGGATATCATACTTGGTTGGGGACAGTAAATACCCGCTCTGAAGCGCCACAGACATCGCAAGCTGTATCGCTGCTGCCGCCCCAAGCCATTGGTCAAGGGGTGAACCCCCGAATGTGTCGCGGAAGTTTGCTATCCGCGAGTCGTTGATGTACGGCAAAACCGGTACTCCGCGAGACCCCAGGTACGCCGCTTTTGCGTCGCTGAGGTAACGGTACACGAACGGGCTCTCATTCCATCCAAAAGGTAGTACCGTCGGCCCATGCGACGATAGAGGTGCACCATTTTTTTTCTGAGGCTCTTCACCTTAGGAGCTCCACATCACATCCGAAAACAGTTTTTTGAATAAACTAAAAGGGCAGCCCGACGAGCAAACCCATGGACTAGGCCTTAAAAAAAATATTATCGCTAAACAAGATTGACATTCGGACGAGTTTGGGTTAAGGGGCCTCGCTATTCAGAAACAAAAAAAAACAAAAAGTGCAACCTCTATCGTAGCACGCGTCCGTCCAGACGAATCTTGGTTAGCCCATCGGACTCCGAATGGTGGCCATGAATCGGGTGAAGTAAGACATGGTGGAAACCTGTTATATCGTCCAAGTACCCTTGAAAACACCCTTTTTCGGCGACGCTGGCCACTCGAGCCACTGTCCCCATCATGAACGGCAATGTCTACAGCACGCATTCAACGGCCGAGCATAGTAAATTAACCTCGGTTTGGACGGTTCGACTGACAAACCTTGTATGAGTCGAGGGTTCGGAGGGCCTTGGGGTGCCTTCACTTCTGCCCATGGGATACAGCATCCCCTCGCGATGATGCTATTTACTTCCAATTGTACAGACGCCTCGTGTTTCTGAGGAACCCTGTTGGGGAACACGGGCCCCGGGAACGCCTCGACGTTGAACGGGCACTCTCGTGGTGTCTCTCGGAGTAGCACAGCAACGACAGCGGATGGCCGGACCCGGCGCCACTGGGGCGCCGGAACCCTGGCGCTTATGCGTAAGAAAAAATCTCAACCCTCCCCAGTCTTACCTGCAGTATGCTCTGTGCGAGCTTGTGTTTTCCTCCGTGGTCATCCACAATTGATATACTTACTGGGCTAGAGAGCGTTCTGCGGTGGGTGCTGAGGTGGGTGAGGTGGGTGAACTATATGTTGCGATGCTCAAGGAAATCAAGGTGCTGAAGCTGCAGGCGCGGGTAAAAGCTATCCTCGCCGAGAGGGACGCGATGATGGTGATGCCAGCAACGCGTCATTCTCGGAGAGGATAGCTTCTCCCGCGCCTGCAGCTTCAGCATCTTGATTTCCTCGAGCATCGCGACATACAGTTCACCCACCTCACCCACCTCAGCACCCATTTCACCAGCACCGCCAGCACCAGCACCACCTTCCTCATCCGACATAATGAAAATCCAATTCCCACACGGAACTGACCCATAACCGCCGAGCAAGAGAAACTTTCAGGCGATACGTATCGTGTTGAACACTCTCTAGCCCAGGTAACTGTATCAGTCATGGATGACCACAGAGGAAGACACAAGCTCACACATAACACACGAATCATGTATTTTATTATTTAGTCGCTTCACCACATCTACATTGTAGAGAGTAGAGTGGATACGGGCGGTACGGACAAATACCGGACATAAATATCGATATCTCAGTACCCCGCTACCAGAATCCCATCCAGTATATACCTCTCTAATATGCTATGGATTATCTCTGTCGTATTATCAAGCGCAAGCAACAGAGCTCGCACCGGCACTCGAGGCGATTAGCGGCGAGGTCGAGATAGTGCGAGGTCGAGATACTACGAGGTCGCGCCTACCTATTAATAGGAAGCTTCGAAATGATCGCTCAGGTACTCGAGGCGATTAGCGACGAGGCCGAGGTATCAGTACGAATAAAACAAATCATATTCCAGGGATGAAAGTAACCCGGTATTTCGGAGGAAAGTAGTATTGACTGCCCTGCTGACCTCCCTGCTTCTACCTAGAACCCTGATCCCACGCCAAGCTTCGACTGCCCTGCTCCGGCTTAGCACTCCCATTGTACGCCACGCTCATTCTACGCCATGTTCATTCTACGCCAAGCCAATTCCACAATGCCACCATTCGATCGTCATTCCGATCCGATACGTGTATTTTCGACAAAAAAAACAGCTCTCCGCGCCGTATCTCTCGCCTTGCCGTTCCCTTCTCTCTGGATACTTCAGCACCAACCCCTCAGCACAACTACAAACAATATTATTAGTAAGAAGACAAGAAGGCAGCTGACCATACTGTAGCTATTCCCAAAGGCGTCTTTTCGGCAATCCCCAAGCGAATATGTTTGTAGCGATCACGTGAAACGTCTTCCCGGCGGCCCCGCGTTGAGGCGACCGCTGGTGAAGAATCCCCGGCGGCTTCTGTATGTGATGATGATGGCGATCCCAGGCAATGGTGTTGCTCCCACAATTTCAGTCGATTATTCTCCTTGCTGCGGGGGTTCATACGCTCTTAATAGCTGGAAGCTGCCGTCGAGGTCGCCGTCGAAGTTGATGGCCGGTTTCTCGTCAATTATTGTCTCCCCTTACCGTTGTTCTCGGTAGGCACGGCGCAGCCGCTCTTGTATGGTCCCGTCCTCCCGTACTACTATTTTCCTCGGCCGGCCTTGACTGTCCTTCCATCACGGCGGATCCTCTCATGATGTTGATTATGTTCCCGGTGATGACGAACTCTCCCCTTTTCACAGCCCTGGCACTCGAAGTCGAACGTGTCTCGTGCAGCAGTGCGGTCTGCAGACGATATGGTACGACGATTCGGAGAAGCTCGTAACATATCTCTATAGAAGCAGTTGCGCTTTGCAGCATCATTGGCTCCAGATGATGGTGATCTTGGCAGCTCTGCGGAGAAGCTTACAGAAGATCTTCACAGAAGTGCGAATATGTATCAGCTCGGACATCAGACGTAATATTTACTCCACGTACTTGATGGATCGCAGCTCTACGTTGAAGCACCAAGCACGTCGAGGCTCATAACCTGTCAGCGGAGTGTCAGCTTGTGCCAGTGTCGTGGACGCGCTAGTCCAAAGGCTCTATCAGCCAACTAGCTTCAGCTCCAAAGATATGCCAAAGGAATGGCGCCCCAAGGCCAGTTGTGTTGATTATTGGTGTAGACAGAGAGAGGAATGCAAGAGTGTGCACGTGAGGCATGACCGATCACACTAAAAACACAGAAAATGTATACACGGCAACCTAAAACAAAAACGAAAACGAAAACCCTTCGGTATTAAATTCGAGCGGTTTATTGGGGTTCTGCCGCATAAAACACTCAAACGGACTCCACGTTCGGAACCTGCGGCAACAGTTCTCACTGTGCTGTTGTACCCTACGAGCTGCCGTATATCAGACGAGTGCATGACAATTCCTTGCACGACCCCTCGATGGGGGGATCATAGACAGTAACAACAACAACGGCAATAACCCTAGAATGCACATGTCGGGTCAATAAGGCATGGGAATCAGAACGGAGAGATTGTATCCAATATACGCAGTAAACCACACTGATAGATCAACTATGTGTTATTACTAGGTATATCTCCAGTCCTAAAGCCTAAAATCAACCATCCAGAGAAGGAAAATGCTCAGACCAAGTGAGAATGGGTGTTGCACCGCGAGCTCAAGTGTGCTAGATATTTAATGACAGCTGGTTTCAGTACAATCAATTCCGCTCAACTCGCTGTTGGCTTGGAGATATACAACAACTTACCAACATCGTGCGCTCAAAGTTAATCGTTGATGATAAGCCTTCGTGCTAGTCTTTACAGATACTAGGTATTAATATATTCGTTGTCGCGAGCATCAAACTCCGTTGGGCGTGGGCTACCTTGTTGCCGCCATACTCTAGTATTGCGACACGGCCACAATCTACTGCAATCTGGCGACGTGGTGGAATCACGTGCAAACTAGGGCATCTCCCTTTTGGTTATGCGGACCGCTCATCGCGTTATCTCGTTCGATCGCATATTCAATATACCCAACATCTCTGTGTGCCTGGTGTTACGCGCTCGAGATTGGTTGCCCGCGTTAGCGGAGGTACACAGAAAACTACGTAGGGGGTGTGTAGATGACGGTAGAGCCGCATCGTGTATCCCGTTTGCTCCTTCAATGGCGTGAGTTGACCAGCATCTGCCACTCGACACGTATCACCCACAACTAACTCTACATTTTTCACCTTGCACTGACCACAATACGACAAGTTCTTACAATTGCAACGTCAGAATTTGTTCTGCTTGAAGGCTCTATTGTGACTTGCAACCGCCGCGGTGCAAGGCAACTAAATTTTAGCCACTCCTGACTGATACTAATTCCGCTTTTCATTCACGTATTGTTCTGTCGGCGTATCCTCTTTCTTGCCGGAATCCACACGCCTGTACACTGGAATATCTTCTTCTAGGCTACCCCGAAGTGCTGCACCGTCGTGAGGAGCCCTAATGGTAGTGGGTGGATGTCAACATCTCCAAGTGCGATAATGACGTCAGGTTAGTTATCGTACGGCAATATCTTTTATACCACCGACGGTACGCACAGGCCACTTCGGCGCGCGACTTGAGCAAAACCAAACCCCCCCGCGCGTGCGCACTGTGATGTACTGACGCTAAAGTTCATTCGGAAGATAACGGCGATCTCGCACCTTGGCGTGTGCCGTATGCCTGCGGGGATGCTTAAGCGTGACAATGCAATGTCGCGGAGGACCTAACGTCAACAACGACTTCTCACAGGTTCGGTGCAGACGGATCGTGACGCGCTTTTCCAGTTCTATCGTACAACGGACGGGGGGTCGTGGACACGTCGTGAAGGCTGGGCGGAGAAGGAAAATAGCCTCGGCAGCTGGTTCGGTGTCACCGTAAACGAACAGGGCTATGTGGAGAAGTTGGAACTGCAAGGAGATGTGTCGAGAAAGCCCTCGATTAAGATATTCCACACGGGCATCAACATATACGGTAGCAACGGTACCCGGGCGACGCTCTTGTCACATTGCAGCAGCTCGTAGATTGATTCGTTTTATTTTTTGACGTTGCTCGTCTGTCAGTTACATTATACCTAGAACCAGGTAGTGTTTTGTGTGGGCGATCGAAACGATGTTATAGCATTTTGGTCCGTCTTTTGTGGCCCCATATTCGGAATGCCGCCCAGCATGGTTCTCCCAACACCACGGCAGAGCATAGCTGCCAACGCTCTGGCGAGCAGGTTTGTCTGAAAACGTGCTTGTTACCAGATCCTGACGCCCAACCCCGCTGATATTTGCGACGGTTCTCCCGCCATATGTTGTTCAATGCGTAGAAGACCGTGGTACACGCCCATCTACTCGTCAAAAACGACGGCCAGGGTATTTCCTGCCGTAGAAGCCATATGCTTATTTTATAGTGCCCCTGGCGCAACCATGAAGGTCTGTCACCTAAACTATTCCAACGCGTTTGCCTGGTGGCGTGTGCGAATTGAATACCTTCCGCCCATCGCACGGCAGTCTATCTGATGCGAGTTCTATCGTTCCACGTGTATCCCGTCGCGAACCAGTCACCATTAAATTCCCAATCTCGCACGCTGTCGTGCTAAACCCACCCTACACAGGAACCCTCCCACCTGACCTTGGTCGCCTGAATGCGCTGAAGACACTGACTCTGACCGGGAACAAGCTCCACGGTGAGATCCATGCGTAACGGTGTAAACATTGCTGGGCATCTCTGTTCGAATTCAGAGCACACGCGGCGGCTTTTCTGGTATAGTATAAGTGGCGCCAATAAGTGACAATATTTGAGATCCTCCTACTGTATAGACACAAAAACCTATGATTCCCCATTTTTTACTAACCTTATTTGGTTCTGATTACTATGGTCCCCCGTAATAATAGTGTACTCAGACTAGGACTGGTGGCCGTAGCTAGAGACAGGTCTGATATATACAGAAAACTCAACGCCGTCTAATGTAGTAATAGGCCACCAGACTTGAAGAGTACATAAGGTATGGTTGCAGTGACACCGGAGTTGTTGTCCATTAAAATTGTGTTCCGGTTGACGAAATTCGTGCGACCAGGAGTTGAGTGCATCGCTGGGCAACCTCCAGTGGCTACAAACCACAACACAGCGTGGCGGGGCGGTGCGTTGTTATCGTCGGGCTTGTCGCGAATATCTCCGCGGAACAGAGCAGCACCATTGTCCGAAAATACCTTTGATTGACCGAGTAATGAGCACCGGCCCATGTGCAGGGCGCCAAAGCTGCGTTCTTGTACTGCGGCCTCACTGTTGCAGCACAATAAACACCAAACCATTATGATTTGTGGTGCGCTATCTCGGTTGGTCCCGTCTTCACGAGCTTGTGGAGCGATACACTATTTTTGGCGCTGGGTGCGCTTGGTTTATCCCCACACCAGGAATACCTCCTGGGGTGCATGGTATACAAGCATCAGTGTTAATTCTCCCCATCGGCGTTGTAGCGGAAACCACGGTTGAGGTGGCAGCTAAGTTTGCCGCAGGATCCTTCAACAACCAGACATACCTGATATGCGAAGTATATTACTGATGAACTGTACGTTATGGTCGTGTAGGTGTGGGTTGCTCGCGACAGACTATACGTGCCGACCGCAAGAAGCATGCAAAAGCGCAGCGATTCCGTTCCATTCTTTGGTGCTACACAAAACCACGGTAGGAACTCGGTCACATCATGTTTGATATTTTTCAAAGCCTACACCGTTAGTCTGCAAACTTGGCCTGGTCGCCCTCTTGCGCGCAGGTCCGATTCCACGGGAGCTGGGTCAGCTGGTCAATCTACAGCACCTAGATCTTTCATTCAACAAGCTGGATGGTGAGCACGAAAAGCGAATTATCTGGTTGGCGCATATGTGAAGTTTTCTACTGTGTCCATGTAGTTGCTGCCAGCGTTTCGTATTTCCACGGGGCCCCCACGGCGCCTCCATGAAACATCCACGAAGTTATGGTGCTTCGATGGATGTTTCCATGGTTCTTCCATGGGACTTATACGGTGCTTCCGTAAGACTTCCATGAAGGCATGGGGCTTCCGTGGTATTTCCATGGTGGTGTATACGCTTGCATGGTGCTTCCATGATATTATCGTGGCAACATAGGACTAACCATGGTGCTACCATGGGACTTCGATGGTGCTGGCATGGAACTTTTATGATGCTTCCATGGGATTTCCATGGTGCCTCCGTGGGACTTCCATCAAGGCATGGTGCTTTTGTGAGCGTTTCGTGGTGCTTCCATGGGGCTTCCACGAATGCATTGTGCTTCCATTAGACTTCCATGATACTTTTGATAAACTCCCATGATGCTTTCATGGGATTTCCATGGGGCTTTCATGGAAACATAGTGTTTCCATGGAACTTCCATGGTACCTTCATAGGATTTCCATGGTTCTTCCATAACTATTCTAAGGGGCTTGCCTGGTGCTTTGATGGTGCTTCCATGGGATTTGCATGAAGGCATGGCGCTCCTATGGGACTCCCATGGTGCTTCCGTGAGACTTCCACGAAACCATTCTGCTTCCATGGGACTTCCATGGACTCTCATGGTGCTTTCATGTTGCTTCTATGCGGCTTCTATGGTGCTTCCATGGGAAATACATGGATGCACGGTGTTTCCATGGGATTTCCATGGGACGTATATGGTGATTGCATGGCCTCCAGGCTTCTATGGGACTTACGTAGAGCTTCCATGGTGCTTCCAGGACATGGCTATGAAAGCACCATGACAGCCCCACCAAAATACCCATAGAAAACCTATTATACAGTAAATAGTGTTATATTCGGAAGTACGTTTCATGTCCTACAGGTGTACCTGGTGCACACATTTCTTGCTAAAATACGCGGACCAGGTGAAGGGTGCGTGTTCTGTTCAACGTTTCCGGCATGAAGAAAACAGGCTCGTTGTTTCTCACTGGCCGTACGACGCTCAGTCTCCATTCAAACACCGCGGGCGCACCCCAGACTGTAGATGTATGGGGCAGTTCTCCGGTCGTGTGGCCTGGACGGATCGTGCTATGCTACAGTAGTAGTGGTCATATGTGTCAGCCGAGAGGCCCGACGTTTGGGTTGAAGTATTGCCGGGGCCAGATCGCGCCCTCAGTTCCGCGAGTTGGAAGTGTTTTACGTAGTAGGCTAGACGGTAAAAATCGATGCGCCGACCGTGGTGTTCCTGCTGGTATGTGCCGATTTTGTTGACCAAACGGGAGAAGCGTGCTGCGGTAAGGGTGGCACCTCATTTTTTGGAGGCTCCTCACTTGAGGAGCCCCAATAACCTGCCCAGACGCGTGCTACGATAGAGGTAGCACTTTTTGGCTAGAATATTTTCTGGACGACGAGAAGCTCCTTAACCAAAAGCTGTCGGGATTTCATTCGTGTTTGGCAATATAATTCGTTGTGTACCTAGGCCATGGGATGGTTCATCGGGTTAAGCTCACAATATTTCTCAAAGTTGGGTTTTGGATGAGGTACAGAGCCCCCCAAGTGGGGAACCTTAGAAAAAAGAAGGTGCACCCCTATCGTAGCATGTGTCCCCAGCAACCGACCTTGAGAAACGTTGTGCGCTAAACCAGACATACAACTTCTGCAGTACCATGGGCTATATACTTCGTCTACTTGTCTAGCTGAATCATAGTGTAAGCTACAACAACTGCTCCAAAGATAGTGGGTAGCTGTTCAGTCGAGAAGCTCCGTCAGTGAGACAACTTTGAGCTCAAACGTGCAACCCGGGTCGCAGCACGGATCCAAAGATAGTGGGTAGCTGTTCAGTCGAGAAGCTCCTTCAGTGAGACAAGTTTGAGCTCAAACGTGCAACCCGGGTCGCAGCACGGATCGGGAGCGTGCGGTTATAGAGTATTCTAGAAGCCTGCGTATCGGCATCATGTGTTTCTGACAACTTGGGCTTGGCGCTCGTCTTGCACGCAGGTCGGATCCCACCAGGGTTGGGCATGCTGGAGGTTTTGGCGACGCTTTATCTTCAAAGAAATTTTCTGACCGGTGAGTCTGAAAAATCTTGCATTTTGACAACACAACTGGTGTTGCGCCTGCGCTTTATTTTTGCAAAATGATTCGGTTCCGGCCGCAGTTTCTGCAGCGGTGTACCACAAGAGCGTTTCAAGCAGTGCACACGGATCATTGGCGTACTTGATACATTTGATTTTGGCGACGGTGCGGCCATGTACCGTTGTTAGGGAAGACCGAAAGCAATATTTCGCCAAGATCGAATTCACTCGGTCTCTAGCCAAAGGCTATACCTGCACGTCACACCATTACTCGGGGTGGGTTTATGCTTGAAGCAGGCAGCATTGGGCTTACAGCTAGCTGTGGCAAGCTACTAGATGCAGATCACTCCTGTTCCCCATTGTAGGGCAAGATCACTTTGTCGTATGGCCACCCACTACCCCGTCGTTGCGTCGGGGCTCACCAGTGCAGCCGCCGCCAACACATTGCTCAAGTTTCGCTCTTTCCGGTGTCCCATTGATTTATATTGTGTGGTCGTGATGAGGAGCTCCATCTTCTTCAGGAATTTCCCGCACCAATGCTACATTACCATCTATTAATATTAATAGTGCATATAAAACTCGCGAACAACGAGTTCTCCTCGGATTGTTCGATTCCCTTTTTTATTGAGTAACGGTGAAGAGTGAGTGCATTTAGTGTTTCATTCAGCGTTTGCTGTTTCTACCGCCAATCGTTCCGGAGCCATAGGAGAAGCCGGGGCTGCCGCCCTTTGTCCATTCAATGGACGGACGAAAATGCAACAGCGCACGGACCAAGCAAAACCCAACGGGGGATATGCTTGGGTAGTTTTGTACGTAGACGACGTGACGGCCTCCGCTACCGGAGTAACGATCAAAACAGGGTTTATTGGTAGAGATAATGAGGCTTGTCTGTATCGGGGACCGGGATAAAGTATGGTGGGTTTTAGTGATTTGAGGGCTGGTACGTAGTCATTCCTTTAGAGAAAGGCGCCACGTGCAGGTCAACATCCCCACGTCGGGCGCAAGCAATCACGAGGTTCCTGTTGCAAGCGTGAGCAGACATGGGATAGTCGCTGGGTTGGTCAGCCAAGCCAGGGATTTGTGCCCTTTAATTTTTTTTTTGTATTTTACCCGATATGTCCGTCACCTGGGTTTCTCCTTAACCGGGTTTGCGTTTCTGGTACGAAACGCGTCTTGGCCATATCTACCATCCAAATGATTGTCCTACGCTGAAACACCTTTTGCAATGTATCCAACAGCCAACGTAGAAACTGTTTAACAAACCGAGAACCAAGGAAAGTGCGAAATTATTCCTCGCATGCTTGGGGCAAGGCTCTGCAAGGTCAACTATAAAAGCCTCAACCGATGACCGAATCGAAACTACATAACGTTCTGGTATACCTATTAATATGAACATTTCAAGGTGCACAATCAACCTTCAAACGGGACGAGGCGCCCCGTACGACATGGTATGGTGAACTGACAGAGGTTAGCTTGCTGCGACTTGCGCCAACAGTGTGCACGAGGCCATCTTTGACGCGGCCGTGGTCGACGCAATGGGTAGGCTGCTTCTCGACGAGTCCCCATCTAGCTTCTTTCCGGCAACCTGCCACCTTGCATATTTCTCTGAAGTCGATCGCCGGACCGGCTGATATATCGTACTTATGGTGGGCGCATACACTGGCCGAATCAGCGGTTAATACACCCCACCGCACGTTGAGAACGGGTACACCCGGTCCGTTTTGAGTCGAAAACGCGTACTGGAATCAAGTCAAAAACACACCCCATGAGCCATCAAGCGAATGATATAAAAACACACACACATCGTGCTCGGTTCTGGGAGATAAGGACCCACAGGTACACTTGCCGGTAGCTAATTATATACGAAATATCGCGTACTTAGGCATGTCCAGGTTCAGTTTGGAGGGCTCAGTTCTCGGTGGGACCAGGAGTAGGTGGGATCAGGGTGCCAAGCGGGAGCTGTGTAGAAGTAAGGTTCTGGTGGCAACCGTGTGCTTTTTACTTTGTCTCGGCGTAGGCCTGTTTCATACCGCTTAATGGTAGTACAGCAGCCGCAGCATGTGAACATATTGTAGGTTGCATGTCTTACACGTATGGATGTTAACACATACGCACTGTACGCAGGTACGCATAAGGGTTGGATACAGTGAAATAATGTGAAGGGTGAAACATCTCGGAAACGAAGAGAAAGGTTGTCTTAGCGGCAACCTGGTGTTTGGGGGGCAACGGGAAGAAACATAAACAACCAGTTCTGCTGTAGTCCGCAGTGAATAGTAGACGATTGAGACGTTAAGTACGGTGAAACACGATACTGGTACGGTGGAATATGATCAACGCAAATAATGTCATACGGGGATATAAGGTCATGCATATAAAAAGGGTGTGGTTCCAGCATGGAAGGAGGCACATACTTAACTGGGACAAAGCCCACACGCAGATCAGAGACATACGAGAAATAAACGAGCGATCAGCGTCCAGCGTTAGCCGCCGCAAGATAAGAGGGATTTGATAGCCGTCTACAGAAGAAGCGCGATCGCACGAGCAAGAGAATGAGCAGCGGAGCACCCAGGATAGATAGCTAACGGGCGAGGCTTGCACAAGCTCGACGGAGTCGGAAGCCGAGCATGGAACTATTTGGAGAGTCATGTTTTGTTTTTTTCCCATCCACCCTCCCGCATGCATTTATTTCCACAGCAGATGGGCAAGCGGAGAGGAAGGGGACATAGTGGCCGATTGGTGACGGTTTTTCTGATCGCACGGGCCGGTAGAAACGAAACTATTGCATTTCATAGTCGTTTAGCTGCCGTGGTGGGTTCCTGATATGAGCGAGCCGTTAGAAACGGAATCACCCGGAAGCACGCGCAAATGGTTGGTCGAGTATTGGTGGTTAATATTTCCTCGATCGCAGGGGCCGTTAGAAACGGAAGCTCATATTCGTCCTTTTCCCATCCACCCTCCCGCATACTGTTATTTCCTCGGCGGATGGGCAAACGGAGGGGAAGGGGACATAGTGGTCGATTAGTGATGGTTTTCCCGATCGCACGGACCGGTAGAAACGGAACTATTGCATTTCATAATCGTTTAGCTGCCGTGGTGGGTTCCCGTTCTGGGCGGGCCGTTAGAAACGGAACCATCCGGAAGCTTGCGCAAGTGGTTTGTTGATCGACTAGTGGTAGTTAAGTTTTCCTCGATCGCAGGGGCCGTTAGAAACGGAATCATCGTATTGAACCATCGCTTGGCAATCGTGGTGGGTTCCCGATACGAACGGGCCGTTATAAACGGAATCATTGCATATAATAATCGTTTGGCAGTCGTGGTGAGTTCCCGATATGAGCGGATCGTTAGAAACGGAAAGATCACCCGAAAGCAGGCGCAAGTAGTGGTCGATTAGCCGCGATTTCCCCCATCGCACGGGCCGTTAGAAATGAATAGGAATAATGAACTTTATTCATGCGTTTGGCAGCCGTGGTGTTTTCTCGATACGAGTGGGCCGTTAGAAACGGAACAACCACCCGGAAAGCACATTGCAAGTAGTGGTGGGTCAAATGGGTTCCCGATCGCACTGGCTGTTAGACACGGAACCACGTGACCGGTCGAGCGATTATCATAGTCCCGAAATAAGCGGGTTCTCTGGATTGCACAAGAAAAAAGGGAAGGGGGGGGGGGAGAGAGATGCTCTACTCGCGTAATACGAACGAAGGGAGGTCGGCCGCGGTTTGTTGCAGGTTAGGGGAGGCG